>CM077112.1:1475883-1507246 GCA_039619505.1 Cimex hemipterus | reverse complement strand
TGGCTATGAAACTTTGCCTCACCCACCCTACTCTCCGGACCTCTCGCCTACTGACTACCATTTTTTTAGACACCTGGACCACTACTTACAACACATAATATTCAAAAATCAAACGGAACTGGAAAATGCATTTATTGACTTTATCAATTCTAAAAATTCTGAATTCTACTCAGACGGAATTAATAAGTTACCAACACGTTGGGAGAAATGTATTGAGAGTATGGGAAATTATTTTGATTAAAGAACATTGCTTTAAAGTAACTAGTTTCTTTTTTTTTTTTGTTTAATACCAAAATCCTGCATTATTTTCCGGACAACCCAATATACAGAAATTAGAAAACTATCTTTAAATCGTCCGGAAAAACCATAAAATATGAAATCAGAGGATGGGCATCACGATTCCTGCTTTATCTTGTCGGTTCTTTTATGCTCTAAGCAAATGTGTAAGATGTTCGTCGAACCTCATTTAAATTTATATTGATATTTTACCTCGCATCTATAGCGCATGCCCGTGCTAGGCCGGAATAACAGACAATAGGAGATGGTTAAGATGGTTAGAAGGTTTTATGAAGTGGTGTTTTTTTATAGACTTGATAATAAAAGATAAAGTGACATAAAATCTTGTAAATGTCGTTTCTTTGGTTACAGGTAATATAATTGTTTAAGGTATATAATTTAAAAAACAGTGAATAAGTAGTCCCAGAACAGCTAGTAAGCTAGAAAAACTGCCCCATTGGAACAATGGAAACTGAGCTGTACCTGTCACCGTTCCAATTGGTCCTAGATATCAGATACTTTTGGAAAGTCCTAATGGAACTGGAATATGGCACTCATACGGATCGAAGTATGTGTAGGGGTAAAATAGCTATAACTACAAGCAAAGCCCCTTGCGTTTTAGCCCTAACCCCAACCAATTTCAATCCTTGGTACATGCAGTATAACTGTGTGCACAGGAGTAAAGAAATATATGAAATGTCCTATGTATGCATATCCATACGCTTAGACACGCAAGCGGCTATTGCCATATGTTTAAATTGCCTAATGGCTCCAGGAAAGCACAATAAGATGACCTTCTTCAAGGCCATAAGGGATTCGGAGTAAGTTGGCCGACTATCTAGCCACAAAAGGGGCAACCTTCCACACATGTGACCAGAGCTAAAACTAGGTGTACAAGAGTGTGTAGTTAAGTTAGTACTGGTGAAAATGGCTCCAGAAAAAAAATTCAAGCATTTGACAAAAGCACGTGTATAAGGCGCAAACTAATAGAGTGATCAATTTCTCTAAAGAGAAAGGGAAGATTGATTTAACGATTATTTCTTTCATTTACTGTATCATCAAATGAGACCAAGTCGCGGGTCGTGAGTACCGCTAAAATACAGTGATCATCTGGAACAATGGGCTATTTCGTACTGGTATGGACTAGATTTTGCCCGCACCGGTTGAAGTGGTAGGCGGCGACGCGTTTCGCTTGTCCCTGTGGGAACCGGGAACAAAGAAAGAGGGTGGACTTTGATTAATAACCCGCTAATAATTAGACACCCAGGGGGTCTAAGGAAGAACGGGAGGACCCTGGAGATATACAATATACAAAAGACGGAGGACAATCCTCCGTTAATTACTTGACGTCTCTCAATCCCAGCTGATGAAGTGCACTCGTAGCTTCCTTATTTTGAATTCCATTGCAATCGCAATGGGAAAAAGGTAATCTCGTGTCGGATTTTTAAAGGAGTTTAATATTTCAAATGTTTACTGTGCAAGTTAACTTTTAATAACTTACGAGGTAAAAGCAAAAATTTAACTACGAATCTTAAATTACATTCTCCGTGCTTGTTCATTTTATAAAATACCGCTGAAGGCGGCGGATTTACCAACCTACTGCAATTGGACTGCATTTCGAGTACACAAACTGCAACTCTAGTCCTTGGATAGTTTTGTAAGTTTCATGCTCGAAACTGTCTTGTTTACAGCTAAACTAAGCATCGAATGTAAAATCCTTGTTACAATTAGAGCATGTATAATGAAACCACATTTACTCTTGAAAATCGCATGGACAAATATTTAGATTGGAAAAGCACGCCTTTTTTCTAATAAATCTGCAATTTATTATTTTTATTGTGTGGTCTTCCAATATCATCAAAGCCACCACTCGCTACCAACAGAAGCGATCCTAAGAACTGCTTAATTTTTTGAAGATTTAAAGCCAAAATATTTTCCACATACAATGCATTATTTCGTTCTTATTAGGAAGATAATTTCTTCTAAGAGGGATCGGTTTTTGGGCTGGCTACGAAAATTTGTTCGCGTTACCATTTTCCTATCATCGATTTCCATATACCGAGGAGTGCGCGTTGGTTAGCTGTTAGAGCTAATCACGTGCCTATATACATAGTCTATTTCATACTTATAGGAGCATAATATATTGTAGATTATAATAAACATAGATATGTTTTTGTACTGGATGCATAAATTTATTTCTATGATTATTTTCGTATAATCGTTTAGGTTAGTTTAGTTACTAATTGGCGGTACACTTTGGTACTTCAATAGTTTTTCCGTTATGAATAATTTTTACGTAATTTCTCGGGCTTTAAATATGTTTCTTTTCGATTACTGTAATTAAATGCCGCGAAATCAATCGTTTATGTGATTATCACTCTTAATTTTATAATTGTTAGTAAGTTATGATATTTATGTCTGTGTAAAAGGGGGAACGTGGGTTTGCGAGGAATGGAAACTTGTTTTCATGGTGTACTCGAATTTACCACAGTTGAATTTTTGGATCTCCGGTTGTCTTCCTATCTCGGAATGAGCGGACTTGAATGTTTGTAAGATTCTTGCGACACCCTCGCTAATGGGCGGACCGTTCGTTTCGAAATTCCCATAGCACGGATCTTAATAAATCTCGAGTAATATTTCGTATCGATCATAACATGACCCGCGAGTCCGCTTCTACGCTGTTATTATCTTAATGAGCAAATCGATTCTCAAGTAGTAATAAAATTAATTACTCTCCTGACCTCACGTCGTAAGATCTTTGGGTTTGAAATTTGTTTGCTTTTGGGTTTTCGATTTTAACACGATTTGGACTCACTTGAATTAACCACTTCGCGTTTAATTTGTTTGGAAAATATGAAGTTGCGTCAATTTTAAGTCTAGTTTTTTTTTCGGTTTAGTCTGTACACGGTGGATCCCACGTGTGAAATGGAAACCGTAAAATGAGCCTGTCCGTTTTCGGAGCCGTAACAAATTTAAAAATGACATCAATTTGGCCGTTTATACGATTTAAAAAATTCTCTTCTTTAACTACCGACTCCGGTTATTTTGTAACTCCATGGAAGAACTAAACGCCGATTAGATAGGGCTAAAAAGAAATATCTAGCCGGCCGCAGCAAGTTCAATATTTACCGTAAAATAGATAAGACGGAACGTAATTCCGGTCTACTGCTATCTCTGTTATTAAATAAAACTGTTTTTTTTTTGTTTACGAGCGAAGGGTTCGCCCTCGACTCAACGAGCCCTTTAACAGATATCGGAAACGGTCCATTGAGGACCGGCGATAATTGAGAAACGGGCTTCTTTTCCCACGAACAACATACATTTTTTGTTTAGGTTATGATACAAGATACTAGGCATTCGTTCAGGTACTACAACAAGTCTCGCCGTGCCTAATTGAAGGTTAGTTTGTTGAGTGGTTGAGTTTTTTTCACAACTAATCGCTTCATTTGTTGCACAGCGGAGCTCAAACCGTCCGACTCTTCATTTTCCAATCGATTCCTTTTACGGCCCAAGTATTTTCAGTCGAAATATTGCCATATACTCTGAGCTCCACTCCAATGTCAAGTAGCACAGTTTTCCCAAGTCCACGGCTACAAATTCTAATTACTCCGAACATCCCGACCTATTCGTTTTATCCAATACAACGCATTACATGCTTAAAAAAGTTTAATCTATTTAACAAATTCGACCAAATATTCTTAACAATAAGGACAAATAAATCCAAGGATAATAGACAAATGTAAAAACTTGGGACGTTCGTGATACATATTTTTTTAAAATTTTTTAGAACAACCTCAACACTTTCTATTGTTCGAAATGTATCATGGTATTTCACCGAAATGTGACAGCTTTCATTGCTACTGCTAATTTAATGCACTAGTGGCTGAGCTTGTAAAAAAAACCGTCCGTCGCCTATCGACCGAACTAGGTCTCTCCAAATCAACTGTGAATCGCCGGTTTATGCGATTAGGGTTCGGAGATGGGGAAAAAACGGCAGGACACGAACCGGAGAGCAGAACGACGTCTGAAAACGTGCCAGTCCTACCTTCAAAAAACGACTAGCGCTTCAGATCATTATTAACAGCATCACAAAAAATGACACAGTTAGATAAATGCTAACAGAACAGACAATGAAGAATCCTCCATATATTCCACAGTTAGAAAAAAAAACATTCTTGCATCTTCTAAAATAGGACTCTGGATATCTATATTATGGAACGTACTGATTGGAAAGGGTTATAATGTCGTGTTTATGAAACGTCTATCGACCAGATGTAGAAGTCTGACAAGGAATTATCTTAGGATCCATCTTCTGCACTGTATACACAGCTGAAATTCGTACCCTTCTTGAAGCGATCCTCACCACCTAGCGGATGACAACCCATCACTCTTTCTTATAAATATGTTGTGATTTAACCAGAAACTTCCCAACTCTTGTCACAACCTTTGAGCGGTATTCGAGTCGTGGATGATCACAATGAACAAGCGCCTGAACATGTCACGTCCCTTGAGCAGTAGTTGATGTGGTGGCAGATCACGATGAGCAAACACCTGAACATGTCGCGTCGTATGATTAGTATTTCAAGTGGAAGAAGATCACAATAACCAGACACGCTATCATTTCGCGTCCCTTGAGCAGTAGTTCGAATGGTGGAAAATTGCAATGAACTATTGTTGAACATGTCACTCTCGCCCTTCGGAGAATCACCACGGCTCTCATAAAATGCAATAGTACCCTCCGCTAATGTAGCACGCTATCTTAGGTTATACATAGTTATATACAAAAAATAGTTAACTGGAACTTTAACAGCATTGATACTACCTCACTCTGCAAAACAAACCACTCATTTATATTACGTTCATTATTATTTTAATTTTACGGTTTATGTACCCAATTCATAACAACCTTGCAATATGTCATATAAAAATATTTCTCATATATTTGTCCAATCACACAAACCTTCATGTTAGAACCATTTCCATGTAAATCTGCCCGATTGTGAACCATTACTGGATTCCTCATGATAGTGAAAATGATTAACGAAATTATATTGGAAATGAAATTAATGTATAGTTCCTCTAGTTCCTTTTTTTTCTTAATTATCTTATTTTCCTGTTCTAAAATGTTATCAAATTTACTTTTAAAAATAAAAATGAACGAAGTAGGGAATCGCCCAACTTGAAAAATAATGTCGATTAAATTTAATTGTAGTTCCCTGTTGTCTTTCCAGTTTGTTCTACGAATAGTAATTACGATGTTGATCCCTCCCAGTTAATGACTTTACGTGTCAGTTTGCTCTAGTTACCTCCTACCGGGTCAATACATTTTACGTGGTTTATAACAATAACTGTCTAATGAAATAATTGCGTTTTCTCGTTATTCAGCCTTGATAACACATTTGCTTTTAATTAAAGTAATTATTAAATCTTAGTTCAGTCAAAATAAAGAAATGTTTTACTTTTTGTAAGTCTTGGAGAATATAGGTTTAGCTTGCTGCTTCATCCACCATCACATTATAATTATGTAGAAGAATTTATTTCATAGAAGTACGGAGCGGTCATAAATCACCAGGGACGACTCGAATTATATAGTGTAAAAGTTGTTTGAAGACAGGGTAAGAGGTCTTAAAAAATAAACGCTCCGTACCTAATTGGCAGTAATCCTTTGCAAGCATTAATTACGCTTGTACTCAACATAACGGGCCTCAACTGCTAACAACCAACGTCGGACGTCCCGACGACAGGGCTCTTCTCGAAGTAGCCGGGGGCAGAGTGGTGCCGATTTCCAACGTACTCGCACGCAACTTGCAAGATAACGGTTTTAAGGGGGGCAATTGCACATTGAAAATAGCCAGAATGTCGTATTGTCATCGGACAAATTCGACGTGTCATAACAAGATCCGTTAGATAGCGTAGATTATTTATTCAGATGCAGGATATAAACTTTTATTAAAGTAAGGGCAATGAAAACCCCCCTGAAACACCCCTAAAACCAATCTCTATTAAAAATATTCATACAAGAAGCTATAAAAAGCTTTATTTACACTCTACACACAAATAAATTCCAATGGAACTAAATATTTCGGACAAAAACAGTAACAAGTAAAATCATACCCCAATTCTTAGAAATGAACACTGTCTATAAAATACCATAAACATACTTTCCAACGTCCCACGAAGTCTTATGGTATGTGAGTGTTCTGTGCTAGCCCAATATTTTAAAAATGAAACTCATTAAAGAAGCACACTTCGTTCTTTAACAAATGCTTGTGCAATTTAAAATCTTAAAAGAAGTGGCACTGACAAAAATGACTCTTAACAGCCGGTTTATCAAGAGAAGAAACACTGACATACAGCGAGCAGATCTAAAGAAAACCAACTAGGAAATGCTCCAAAGCAGTGTCACCAATGCCAGACTAGGCGAAGAAAAATAAAATCATAAATGTAACACCTTCAGGTAAAGAACCTAGGGGCTTGGATTGATGTCTTTAAAACCTTCTAGGCCGATGTAGAACAAGAAGAAACTACTATAGGTTGAGATGACAAGAAACCAAAAAACGACCAAGATATGAATTTTATTAACGCAGAATTGTTTACCTGTCTTAATTGATATATTAATTATTTCAATTAATAATTCTTTTTATCTAAGGTCTTGATTGAGATGAAAAGAATATTTAATTGAAATAAATTTAATTGTGTATTGCTTCCGAAAAAATCGAAGGTAGGGAAGTCTTGTATTTTTGGGTGAAGTCAAAAAAAAATTGCGCCCTCCAAAATGAGAATGTCCTCGAGCATTTTGAGTTTCACACCTTTACGAACAAAGTCGGTCTTTGATCATTTCCCAGTAACCGGAAAAATCCGAAACAGTGAGAACAGTTTTTATGAAATTTTAAGAGCTTGAGAACAACGGTTTCAAAATGGCTCCAACGAACGTTATACCAAGTGCTGCACGTTCATCCGTATGTACAAAATGTTACGATAAAAATTTCCGCTCCTAATTGATTCGGTAAACAAGAAAACTCCTTCTGTAAGGACGCTTAAGCTAATAATCGTCTGTCCTAGTTTCATAATGTTTTGCGTTGGTAGTGAAAGCTTCACTTCCCCTATCGTTTTCAGTGAAGGTTGGCAAGGTCGTCCTCGATTAAAAGGAAGATTTTCCAAACCGTGAAACCTTCGAAATAGTAGTACAATTAACGACCTAATCGGTGTGAGACGAATTGTCTTTTACTTTACCACACATGGTGATACGATCTCGTTTTTAATTGGCCGACTTGTCTGTTTTCATAACTTATCATATGCCTAAATCCGTAATTGTTAAATATATATACTTATACTAATTTTATTGTAATTATATAAGAATAATTATATTCTTGAATCGCTATTGAATAAGAAGAACAATAATGCCGAGTCGAATTTTTAATTAAACCTGTTTAAAATTCAACTGTTCAATGCACAAAAATGTGCATATATTTCTTATTTAAAAATACCAACAGAGAAAGTTCGAAGGTTAATGAATTATTAACTAAGAAAGGAAATACTGAATCAATGGATTTATACATAACCTTACATACATGTGTTTAAACTTTATAAAATGTATATTTAATTATTTAAACTTTTACTTACTAAATTTACTAGTTTTTGTGTCCCGCTTGACCAAATAATATCTTTCAATTAATTAATGTTTTTAGTTGAGATAAAAAAATCGATGTCTCGAGGGGGATTCGAACCCATGATATTCGGCTAACGCGCCTGCTCTACCACTTGAGTTTTGACATTGAACTTCCCATCACTACCCCACCTTTTCAATTTTTCCTGCTTTATGCCATGTTTTACTTTTTAGTGTTAATGTTTTCCCTCTATTTCCTTTCGTTGACCAGTGATGCTTTTATACATAAATTTTCTCGTCAGCCCAACGTAATATTTATTTACTTGAACGAGTAAAAATGTATTATGCAAGAGGTTTGCCAGTTGTTTTACTTCCCTCCAATTAAGATGAAGATCATTTTACATTTTTTATACTAGGTTAAAAGCTTCCTGGTTGGTAAACTAAACTTGCCTTCTACCTTCTCTAAACGTTAAAAATACAAATATCCTAGTCAGTCAAATATTTTCCGACTGGGCCGTTGAACTATTTTTGAAATGATCGACCCAGATCTGCAGACGAGTGCAGAAACGCGAAGGAATGAAATATAGAAGGAAGAAGTAATCATTAGTCTTGAGAAATTCAATATGTCAACTACTCGCCAACCAATTTTTTTTGCGATCCTTAAGCACTGGAAATTTCTGGCTTATTGTACTTTGCTAGTTTTCTAAATTAGTTTAATCGTTTTGTCTTTCTTTTAATAAGGAATAGGCTAATGATCAGTAAGTACTTCTTTTTCCCGGGCATTCTAGGTACTGTACCCTATATCATACGAATGAAAGTTTTATCTGCTCTTATCATAAATTAGTCAGATATCGTGAGATGCTGTCTGGTGTGATGTAAGGTTCAGGAAAACAGTTTGTTTTTCTGAAACCTACCAGGTTTTCAACAAACCTGGCTCCAAAACAAACGAAGGAACTGGCGTTTTCTGTACAGGTCCAAAATATTAGTGAAGTATACTTAAGTCTTTCAAGCAGAAATGCATGCCATCAACGCTTGTGCATTGGAAAATCTTAAAGGGGTTACATTGACAAAAAAAAATCCTCATAAGATCAGACATCCAAGCAGCTAATAAAGCATTGGCATGCAAAAGAATTACATCAAAACTAATCAGTGAATGAATCCAAAATCTCCACAACCCGGGGGGAATATAACAACCTGATGGTATCCTGGGTGCCAGGGCACAGGGGAATTTTGGGTAATGAAGAAGCAGACTGGCTGGCCAGAGGAGGATCTCCAAAACCATACATAGGCCCCGAACCTATCCTTGGAGTAACGAAAACAAACATAGATTCCAAACAAAACAAAGAGAGAAGTAGATAAACTCTAGCAGTGCTAGACATAGTAAACTTATGATGAAGCAACCCTCACGAAAACTATCAAAAACGCAACTTCCATTAGGGAGGGCAAAACTCGTAGGAATGACAGGACTACTAATCAGTCACTGGCATCTAGGAAAACATCTGCACAACATGGGTATATCCAACGATGATCCCTTTTGCAGATTATGTAATGAGGAGGAGGAAACAGCCACTCATATCATCTTCGAATGCGAAGCAATAGCTCAATGGAGGTTCAATCTAACGTTTGGAAAAGGCTCAGGGAGGCAAATTGCAGTACTGACAGTCAATGACCTGATACTTCTGAGAAAAAGGATTGAGTCTATTGATTAAACTAAGGAACTAGGAAGGTATAAGCCAGAATGCTGCAGTGCCTCGGGTATACAAACCCCGCTTCCTAGTATCATTTTCACCATACCAATCTCTTATAAGAATTTTTATCGTTCAAGCTTCCAGACGACCGATGAAAACTACCATTTAGACATCGGATCGTCGATTCTGTATTACTCTGGAAAATAGAATACACTGTTTTGAATTCAATCAAACAATCCATAATATGAAATATATGATATCCGTCTAGAGTAAATTAATGAAATCTCTTTTATTGAAATTCTTAGTCCCAGCTTGTGATGGCCGAAAGGGAAAGAAACGCTGTGTAGAAAGTGCTGGAAAAATGTCAGAAAGGTCGTTTTGACCTTAAAACGTCTATCCCCGATACTCTCCAAGTGGCATGGCCGGTCGAACATCCAGGCGGTAAATCGTAAAGACCCACTTTTGAAACATGCAAGGTGAAGGAAGCGAGGCTGATTCGAAAACCGGAGTTTTCACTCGCCGAACGTTCATTGTCTTGTGCACGTTCTTGGCCATGAAGTTGTTCAAATGGTCGCCGTTAATTTCCCACTTTTCTCTAGCCCTGGCACGTCTTCATTTGCGCAGTGGGAAAAAAAACGGCGGCCCGGATATACTAGACCCGCTCAACGTCCATGAAATCCGTCTAATTTTCTTTCACACATTTGTTTTCTTTTAGCGCCACTTTCCCTGATGAATAAAACTAGTATTTTTATTATATTCTCGGTTTTTATAATCTGCTTTTCCCAAGGGTAGAAAAAAATGAATTACTTACCATAATATTTTCAGTGTACAAATTGCCATTTCTAGATTGGATCATATCTATAAATTAAATTAACTCAATTAAATCGTTTGATGTCAACGATAATATTTGACCTTCAAATTAGATATTTTCATAAGGCAACATTATTTTTCTTTAGGATTACATTGTTAATTATTGTTGTATTCAGAGTTAAATTCATTGCAATGCTTTTGGATGTTCACTGTTTTGGGTGATTCCAGTTGGCTCAACAAATCTCCAATGCAGGAGCGTCGAACAATAGCAATGATTAACGTTGTGATTTGTTTACCATTATTGCAAAAGACAGTTTAATTGGCTGTTGCATTTTGCATTGGAAAGTCAATTATGTTGGTATCATTGGTACATGTTGTATTAACACATTCTCTCCTTTGAATTTTAGTAAGAGTATTAGTATTATGAACAATATGTTATCATTTTTGTGGCATTTTAAAAACAAAAAATCTTTTTTTACAACAAAGAGTCAAAAAGTCAGAATTTAAGATTAAACATAATTCATGCCACAGCAAAATCATCGCTATCGATACTCACCTGTAAAAAAGTACAAAAATTGGTAATTTACTACTTCACTTTGATCTATAACAGTATCTGATTGTTCATTGATATCAAATACGCAGTTGTTTGTGGATAAAGCCACATATATGAAAGCTGAACTTATCGATTCGCGCAGTCCACCAGCAGGGACAATTTGATGGCTAGATGTAGGTAGTTCGTTTTCCCATCTAGACCAGTCCTTCTTATAGTGAAGTTACAACGGGGAAAGTTGTATCTTCCCCTTGTTGACGAACCAAATTGGGTTTTTCCGCCTATTGACTGTAGCGCAATGAAAAATTTGTGTCACGAGCGTGGTTCGAACCAACGACCTGCCCGAGAGGATAAAAATCGCGATAGCCATAGCCCAAGTGGTCGAGGATTTCATCTCAAGCAAAAACCTTGTATAAAAAGAGTAATTAATTGGAATAATTAATATGGTCAATTACGATCCTAAGCAAAAATGGATTAATTTATTCAATTTAATTGTTAATCACAGTTCAGTATTCTCCTCGAGCTACAATTGTTTTGCATCTTTTACGTGAAGTCCCAAACTGAGCCCATTTTCCCAATTTTGACAATTCTATCACCGACAAAGTTTTTATCCGGACATTTTTTCGTAGTGGTGCATCTTTTGAATCATCGATAAAAATATCAGAAAAGTTTAACCTTTTGTGTTCCTCTCCCTTCTAACTTTGAACAATCACGAATATTATAATTCTCGTCAAAGCAGGCTGGTTTTAGTCTTATTGGACGTTGAAATAAAAGCAGTGCGAATGTTGTTTCGAGTTGTTCTATGGAAGCAGTACGTATGTATTTATGTACTCTTGAATTAATTCGTTCAGAAAAAGTTTTTTTAATTTTTACCCTACTTCCGTACTGCTGAAGGATTTCCGGGCTCAGGTTTGTAGGACCTTTTTTACTCAGCTTTCAATTGCGTACTTGAATTTTTCGGGCCACCCAGTTTATAGATTTCCTTATGCTTCTGGATATGTTACAATCATTTAAAAATTGAATTGATATGTTAGATGGCAGTAAGGACATAATTAACAGTGGTGGAACAAAAAACGAAACAAATCCTATTTTTTTAAGCGAAATGTTTGCAGGCGAAAAATGGGAGGTCAATATTTATATAAGAAATAGTTAAGAAAGAAGAACGATTTTATATTATTTACTATAACATCAGACAGAAACCAAGTGGGCAGACTGGGCGGACCAAACGGAATGTATCTCTCTTCTCTTATTTTTATTATGTTTTTTACGAGGGTTCGTAACAACAGAGGTCATACGAACCCTCAGGATGCCCGTGTTTTTGAAATAAAACGCCCATTTGCAAGTATGTTAGGTTCCATCTCTGGATTCGAACCCGGGACCTTTACCGGGGCGCCGAGCCAACGTCTGAACCATTGCAGCCATCGACGCCGCCCCCTCTTCTCTTATAATTATTGTTTATGCCAGCTGGAAGCATTCTGTAATTAAATTCGGTAGACGCAAATTTTTCTTTTTCTAAACGCGAGAAATCTGTGTAAACTAGGTGGGACGTAGCGAGCATCCTTTTCCTATTATTTTCTTAATTATTTTTACTTCGTTCTTTTTACTGTATATTAAATTCTCCATAAACCCAACTGTAATTCCATGCAAACTATTAATTTTTGAAGGCCTGCCAGTTGTAAGTGTTTCTTCGTTTGGAAAATAAATTTCCTCTATATTGTATTTTTTTTATTGATGTGCAAAAAATATCAATTTTTGTGAATCGGGCCTGGTCTCGTTTATAGAACAGTACTTTAGTAATGTTTTTTTTAAAATGTATATATCGTCGTATTTTTACATATCGCGATAATGTTTTTGTTTAATTTAACACGTAGCATGAGTTTTAAAGGAGTAAACATGTGACCACAGCATCGACCGTCTAGTTGGAAAATTGTTTGGAGAGGAAATAGGAACAATGGAGTAGCTACCTTGTCAACTGCAGGAAGTCGATCGGTTCCAACGACCACGCGACCGTCATTCTCGAACAGGGGAAAATATTTACAATTTTCTCGTGTATAAAGCCTTATATAGCCAGATTAATTATTTACAAAAAGAAAAACCTTTGGTTACAAATTCATTAAAGTCTTGAATTCATTATTGTAGGACCAAATTGAATAATAAAGTTCTTAAATGAGAAATTCACTAGCTTTCGTGAATCAATATCTTTCAATTAATTTTGGTTTTTAGTTGAGATAAAAAAGTCAGTGGGACGAGCAGGATTCGAACCCACGTCCTTCGGCACGAACTTCCCATCTTAAACCCACCTTTTTAATTTGAATTGCGATGAGAAGTTAGTTTCCGAGTGGATCGAAGTGACGATAGCTTAAGTGGTAGAGTAGCGTCCTATTTAGCTTAAGGTCATGGGTTCGAATCCTCCTCCTGACATTGACTTTTTTATCTCAACTAAAAATTTTAATTAATTAAATGAGAAACTGGAGTTCCGTCCTCGGAAGCTATAAGTTGCATGACTTTTTTTCTTCTACCTTTCCAGCGGTTTATTGTTCAAGTTTCGACGTATTACACATCATCCTTGTTTGTACTTCTTTATTTTGGTTTTATCGCATCGCTTTGTTTTTTTATGGACAAACGGACCGAGGGGTAGCAAGAGTTACATAATCAAAACGTCAACAATGCCTTGAGAGCGTCCTTGCCGAGTAATGAACCCCTATTATACCCATTGTCCGTGATTCACTCGCTACAAAAATTTGCATAATCCTTTATTTCGCTTTACTCCCACAAAGCGGTATTAACTCGTGTTTTTTCTGTCTCTCTTTCTCCCTCCGCTCTGAGCCAAAAAGGGGGCGTTAATCCCCGCTAATCGGCCTTTATGGTCAACATCGAAATGGGTGGACAAATAATTTGCAAACGGCTTTGATCGTTGCTTTTATTCACAATCAACTTTTATCTACATAAAATATAATCCTCATGCTTAGCTTCCTGAAAAGCCATCATTTATACGTTCACCTACGTAGCAATAATATCAGACCATTTCCAGTCTCATTTTATGGGTCCTCAATTTTAATATTCACATTCCTCCATGTCATAAATACTTTTTTTTGTGTTATTTTAATAACAAATTATTATAAAATTTTCCCAGCGCGTGTGACTTTAAATATTCTTTCCTGCATTTTCTTTAACTAGGGTTCGCAACAGTCGAGGCTATATTAAACCTCGGAGTGCCGATAGTTTTGAAAAAACAAAAACATTCCTTTTAAGTAAGTCGGGTTCGAATTCAGCGGCCCTGCATTCGAACCCGGGACCTTTACCTTAGAGTGATGAGCGCCCTGTCAACGCCTAAACCTTTGCGGCCACCAACGCCCCACTTTCCTGAGAAATTTTTGTTTTTCAGTGCCAAATCTAAACTTATCCCCATCGGTCAAGTTTATCCTATACTAGATCAAGTTTAAACAGCTTAAAGTTCTGTTTATACAGTTGTTGTGAAGGTTGCTTTGATATTGATAAAATACCTCGGTTTAATTTCCACTGAACGTTTACATCGGCATTCGTATCGATAAAAGTTTAAAGAATTTTACAGTTTGGACTGAAGGAAATGAACTGATGTTGTTTTATTAAATCCCATATCCTTTAATCTCTGATCCGTTTGGAAGAACCTTATGACGATATTTAAAAAAAAAAGGTATTAATTGAGTTTAAAAAAGTTAGCATCATATGCAGGATTCGAACCCATGACCTTCGGTTCAGTACGCCGCCGCTCTCTCATTTGAGCTATCGTGACCTTGATCTACTTGCACTCTAATTTCCCATCTCAACCTACAATCTCCCGAATTTTTCCTCCTTTTTGCCATTTTTCAAATGCCGTGGAATACATTTGATTCTCCGCGGCAAATGGTCGTGGGTTCGAATACCGCACGTGCTGCGGACTTTTTTTTTATCACAACTTTCATAAATATTATTAATTAATTTTTAAATAATTTCATAATGTAAAATTGTTCTCATTACATGGAATTATGTTGTGACGCTTAAAATATCGTTATTCCGAATAATTCACTTAACTTGATAATTATTTGAAATATTAATTAACAAAACCCATTTAGGAGAATGCCAATTGTCAGAATGATAAATATCTAAAAACCTATACTAGCATTAAAAATTTGATTCTTTCTATTTTAAGTTAAGACTTGCTATGTCTCAGGAAAATGTTGTTCCCCCTCAGATCTGATTGCAAGGAGCGCTTGTCTAGTTGACGGCATGCTACAAGTCGTTTTTAAGGAAAGTCGATTTTAGTCAAGATTGGAAGCGCAGGAAAGTAAAAGCATCAGTTTGAGGCATAAAGGAAAGGGATCGTTTTGTGATTCATGATATTCTAAATTCTCCCGGACAAAGCGGGCTCAGGCAGTGTTTACTTACGAGAGTGGTTTACTTTGATCAAAACGCCACCCAAGAACGGCGTTTCCGTACTCCCTTTTCACCACTTAGAAAAAAAAATAATTGCAGGAATGAATAGTTCACGGGTCCCTGGGGAAAAGCCTTACAATCCGCGGACAATCGACCGGTCGAGTTCTTATATTTTAATACAAAATCCTCGGCTAGATTGAAATGGGATTTGTCCGCGGGTGTCGCGTGGGCTGAGGACATAACGTAATAACGTTTTCAAGTTCTTTGGAGGAGAGTGCGTGACTGGAGAACGAATCGGAGAAACGGGTTGGACTCCTTCCTAGGATTTTTTCCCCTTTTCGTTTAAGACGTGTCCTCGGTGTTAACATTGTTTACTCTGTTTACTCACAATTCATGAAGATCCGTTTCTTTCCTTTCCTCGACTCGCTTTATTGTAATTGAAACCTTCAATTCTGCTCATATTTAGTGTAATTATAATTACAACACAAAGAAAACAATTATTTTATGTTTATTTTCTTTGTTTCAGGTATGTACAACCTAGAAGAGTAATTAATTCGACTGTTTTCACGTTATATGTAAGTTTTACTAATTTTTTCCATATAAAACAACTTATTTTGTAAGCTAGGTCATATGCGGCGCATAACATTTCTCCTCTCTACTGTTTTAGTATTTTTGCATTTTCCGCTTCGGCATGTTCATTCTCAAATGAGTTTATTTATTCAGTGGTTAATTTATGGTTAGAATGACCCGGGACATATCTGCACCCTTCATGTACCATTACGTACCTACAATCGATATTCATTCATTAATCTTATTTCTTACAACACGCTAATAAATACACTCATTGGCCTATTCACTTGCATGCCTTTTTTTGGGGGGGGGGGCTTGATATTCCACGGAAGACCATTCCTCTCATTCACACCAACCCCTTTAACTGTCTAATGTACCAATGAATCCATCATCAATCACGCTAATAAATATACTCATTCGTCTAATCACCTTTTGCATGCCATGCCACTGGGGTGCTTCTTATTCCACGGAAGACCATTCCTCTCTTTCACACATTTCTGTAACTATTTAAAGTACCATTGAATCCATGATCAATCACGCTAAGAAATACATTCGTCTATCTGTAAACATGCTAAGTACAAATAAAAGATAAATAGGGGCTGCCAGGGTATCTAATTTTCTGCCGATGACCACTTGTATTCAAACCAAAATTGACTAAACTTGGATAACAGACCGTCGAAGTATTCGTACGTACTGGGAACTGTTCATACCCAATCATACAGCATTCTCGCTAATAAATACGCTCATGAAAAGAGGCAGATTATAGTAGCTCATACACTTTCAGTACTTGTCAATATTCGTTTAAATACTGGAGTCAGAAAAGATTTTTGTTTGGAGGTAGGCCACACCTATAATGTTTTAGTTTCTTAAACTCCACCAGTTTGTGACGTACTGTCCCTGCTCTTCTCACTGTCGGCATTCGTCTCTGTGTACCGCCCACCTATCTAAGTGCTGGAAATATCCAGGGTCAGAAAACGTACATTACTCGTTGTAGTTGTGCATTTTAATGTATTTTTGTTAAGTTCGTTGTTAATTACGGTGGATAACCACTGTTGGAAAACCACCAGTTAATATTTATAAAACCTGTTGGTTAAGATAAAAAAATCATTGTCACGTGCGGGATTCGAACCCACGACCTTCGGCTCTACCACTTGAGCTGTCGTGACTTAGATCCACTCGGGCACTAGCTTCCCATCTCCTTAGCTCTCGAATTTTCCCTCTTTTTTGCCTTTTTTCAAACGTCCCGGCAACAAATGAAATCCCGCTCGTAACACTGACTTTTTTGTTTTAACCAATACCGTTCATAAATATCAATTAATAAATGAGAAAGTTGTGTTAAATCTGTTACCACCACGCGAATCCCAGCCAAAATTAACTTGGATTTTTATAATGCCTTTATTAGGTAAAGTTAATCGCTTCCAAATGGAATGGGTGGACTAGAGAAGTTGTTACACCCTGTATATGCCACAACAAATTTTTATTAATCATAAAATTAGCAATAAAGTAAATTAGCATTTTTTTTTTAAATCGAAGAAACATTTCTGATGAGTCTAACCTGTAAATAAATAAGAGCTAAAGTAATATTCAGAGCTAGAAAATGGGTTCGCTAAGCTTTGAAACTTGAACGGCTAAAAATTCCGGATGACCTGAAGAGGTGAATCAGGAGAGTCAAGACCGTTTGGAGATGAGAGCGATTCGATGAGAGTAAGTCTGGATCGATGCTCGGTGGGGGGGGGGCTGAAATCACTCGTCGAGTTACTTAGTGCTGACAAAGACAAAATTCAAAATTAAGCTGCCAACAGTGAATATTTTCCTCGGATTCGATGGGTTATCAGATGCTCTTTTTTCAGAGAGAATCTTCGCTCACTGTTTAAAGCAAGTGAATTTTTCATCAGCTCTAAGCGCTAAACTTGAGACTGCTGTTATGAACTAAATAAAGTTTTTATCCCTGGTAGTTTGGAGTTGAGTAGTTATTAGAAAAAGTGAACCTGAAACTGGAAAAAAAAGCATTTCTCTAGAATTCATTTGAAGGGCATACCTACAAGTGTGGTAATAGGTTCCAGTCATTTCCAGATTCGATAGAGCATTATCGACGGCCGCAATTTTGAAGACCGCACGAACGTAAACCGTAGGCTCGGACGTGACAAGGACTTTGTGGTAAAAACCCAATGTTTGCACCTGGGCAGCCGTTCAGTAAATAATCCGTCGTTTTTCGGAAGTCTTGTGTCGTCGCCGTCACTTCCGAATCCCGGACCGGTGTAGAAGTCGTGGTGTAAAGTCGTCCGCATCCAGGAAGACTTCCGCTTGTATCGGGTTAATACGAATCCAATCACCGGTCCGAGGCGAAATTCAACGGTCCAATCTTTATAATAATAACGGCAGTGTCGCATCGGAGATTTATTGGATCGAGACAAATACGGTAGTTTCGTAATTGTTCGACTGTTTTAAACCCCTACGGGCGATGTTTTAACAACAGTATTTAACACATGCTATTTGACGCCCCGTTGGAAACTACTTTACACCTCACAATTCACTTTTACGACACCCTCCTCCTAGCACCGTTATAATATCCTAATTATAAAATAAAAATGTTATTTTTTATAATACCGTCTTGCGTTTGTGACTCTCTGAAGCAATAACAAACCAAGTTGTTCACTAAAGAAAATTCCTGTTGTTCCTTATTTATAAAACAATTTTGTAAACATAATAATTATTAGAATCATGATCAATCATTCATCATGCGATTTTTTGTGATAATTTCAAAAGACATAGATTTTTTAATATTTACAAGCTTTCGGCATTTAGTATGCCTTCTCCATAGCGCTCTACATTCATAATAAAAAATAAAATAATTAATAACCTAAAATAATTCATATATCACGTATTTGAAAATGTAAATTTAATATTGAATTATTCTTTTTATGTAAGGTCTTGGTTGAGGTAAAAATGTCAGTGTGATGAGCAGGATTCGAACCTACGATCTCTGGGTAAATACGGCGCTGCTCCACCACTTGAGCTGTTGTGACCAAGATCCTCTCGGACACCAACTCTCCATCTCAATGTACAACCGTTTGAATTTTCCATTTATTTTTTTTACCAGTTTCAATTGTGTAATTGGATTGGATATTAAGGGACTTACGGTGTGGCGCGGGTAGCTGCTCGGAGACGGCGAACTTCCTATTTCAACCTTGTGGTAGAGCAAAGGCATATTTTGCCCAACTTCGTTGGTTCGAACCTTTCTCGTCACACTACCTTTTTCATTTGTTCCGAAGATTCAATGCACAAAAAACCTTGTAATATTGTGTTTTCATTTTATGTTTGACCCGGAAGATCAAAAAGAGCAAATAGACATCTACTAAGGAGGCATACTTTGTAACATTTCTTCTTGTCTCAATAAGAATTGTCCCGGAGAACCAAATTTCGTTTGATATAATTTTGTCATATTTAGCCGAAGATCGTTGGTTCGAATCCCGGTCGTGACATTACCTTTTTAATTTCAACCAATACCTTACATAAAGATTAATTAATTAAAAATAGTTTAGTTAGTCAATCGCACCACGAAATATAATGGATTGATTGAACAGTTGCTGGATTTATGTGCAGATATATTTTTACCAATGTTGTGAAGATTCAATGCAAAATACCAAAAACCTTGCAGTACTGTTGAAAACACATCCGGCCCTGAAGACCAACAAGAGTAAATTGACATGTAACTAAGGAGGCATACTTTGTAGCGTTTCTTCTTGCCCCAAATGGAAAAAAGTCCGTCCCGGGTGATCAAATGTCGTAGGATATCATTTTGTTTAGGACGTTTTTGGATTTTACCGGAATTCGTGACATTCGATTTAGAAATCCACTAAAAATTGAGCCAAGCTAGGCAGGCCAAAAGAAAATCATAAAGAATGACAACGTTACCCCTCACTGTGTTTGATAGTTTTAAAGTCGGTCAGGTAAGAATTATTGAGGTTTAAGGAAGGAATTTGCCAGTTAAATATGACATTTATCCAACGCATCTCTCAAATAGTAATCTCTGATCTGCTGTATAATTGCGAGGAGGATCTCTTGGACCTGAGACACCGCGGTCGCGTGGGCCGTTCCTCAGCTAGTTGAATGCGTGATAAAGCCGGTTAATTTGCATTCATCCATCTGCCTATTTAAACATATCGCAAATGACCCGGGAAATAATTTGAGCCGTGGTGTCTTGCACAATTTCGTATACACGCCTCCACCTACTCGAACTGTCTCGATTTTTCGTAACGACACCCGCGCGCGTTCCGATTTCTTGTCTCTGTCTCGTCGTGTTCAGAACACGCTCGAAACCATTAATCTAAAAGAGCGGATTGTAAAAAAGAAAATATGACGACATAATTACTAGGCGGGTCTTGAGGTTATTCATTACGAAACCTTATAACATAACTGGATTGTACATAAATAGAAAAATTATGTGTTAACGATGTGGGAAAAAATGATTATTCTATATTTAGCCGTATTTTCTCTTACTTTCATTATTTAGATAAATTCTACGACTTCAATGTAACATTCTGTCCGACTCCGGTCAAATCAAGCTAATGATATGCATTACCACATTTTTATCCTTGCTTGCCTTCTATGAAGGAAATTGATTTTTCTTTTTTTGTCCAATTATAGCAATGCCGAAAAAGATGAAAACGAGAAACGTGCTCTAATTGTTTATGGAATCGAAACCATTAAAGGAAAATATTTCGAACATGCAGATATACTTTAAAAAAAATTACAAAAAAAAACATGAAAACTCAGCATTTATAAAAGAAATTACCCCTGGTGGTGAAGAGCATTGTTCGAAATTTGAATAGTAATTGTGGTCATTAAAATCTGTAATACCCAATTGGGCTAGTCAAGTATGCAGATGATTACTTTACCTGGTTTTCAGAAATCCGAGTACCAAAAACATGATGCTGTACTAGTCAAACATACGATAGTTTGTCTCGTCTTTGGCAATTCCAGGATCCGAACAGTACTAGTCACATATACAGACGGTACCGTTTCAGGCCCTAAGTAACTTCGGGACTAACTAATACCGGTGTTGTACTTGTCAGATATGCAGATCTTTCCTGCCTTTCCAGCATTCAAAAACTCCAGGAACTAACCAAACCCGATATTTACTGGTTAGATGTGCAGACGATTCTATTTCAGGCCTTCAGAAATTTCAGGACGTAACAAAAACCGATGCTGTACTAATCAGATATGCAGGCTGTACCGTATCCGTCATTTTAAAACTTCAGGACCCAACATAACCCAAACAGTACCAGTCAAATAAGCTGTCCGAAGTCGTCGAATGTATTGTGCAGTATGCTGCAGGTGCCTTTAATCAGTTTTGTAGGCCATAACTTTTCCAGCATTTAAATACTCCAGTACTTAATTACATTTGTTCTGTGCTAGTAAAATATCCACAGACAGTACCGTGTCCATCATTTCAAAACCCCAACACCCACCAAACCCCTTCTGCTTCAGAAACACAAGGACCTAACGGATACAGATGCAGTTCTAGTCAAGTTCCAGACCGTCCAGTACTGATCGCGTACGTATGTCCCCCGTTTTGGAAAAGCACATACGAACTCACAACAACCAACGCTCCTCCAATGTTGTAACTCTAGCCGGTATAGCGCTTCTAGGACTCTCATGCCACCTCTTAATCCGGCACCTTCTAACAATCTTCTAAGATTCTTGTGAACCATGTTCTCGCGATGTCCTCCCTAGTGACGTAAGTGAATATTCCTGTAACAAAAATGGAAAGAGACAGTTGTCCAATTTTCTTACTTTGCATTCAGTCTTACAGACTTTTAGATCCATATTTTTGAAACCGCGTAGACAGAACCTTCTTTGATGCATCATCCCAGCTTATCTCCACCTCTTTGTACATAGACCTCTTGTGAGTATACATAAGATGGTGATTTTTATATTCAGTTCCATTTAACAATATTTAAACAAAATCCAAAAAGCCCTAATAAAAGAATATGAATCTTCCTATGGTTCCTTTATTTTATTAAAATATTATTTTTTAGCTTGGTTGTTAATTGTCCTGCCTATCGTTGGTCTGAGATGTATTACTTTTGGTTACAACAAAGATAGCCTGACTGAAACCCTAATGGTTCATAAACCTGCAGACCTCAATAGGAAATGTTATAATTTCAAATTTTATCATTATTTCAATTAATTAAGGTTTTTAGTTAAGATAAAAAAGTCAGTGTGACGAGCGGGAATCGAACCCACGGCCTTTGGCTTGATACGTTACTCTATCACTTGAGCTATTCTGACTTCCATCTACTCGGGGACTCACTTTTAATTTCAAATCAGTGGAAAGTTAGTCCCCGAGTGGATCGAAGTCACGAGAGTAGCTAGTGGGGTATCAAGCCGAAGGTCGTGGGTTCGATTCCCGCTCGTCACACTGACTTTTTTATCTTAACTAATAGCCATAATTAATTGAATGATATTAATTGATCGACCGAACTACGAAAACTAACGAATTTAATAAAAAAAAATGACTGTAACATATCCTCTTGGCCTTGGGTGTAGTGAAAAGTGCGCCGAATGATAATGCCGTTAACTGCCAATTGTTCTGTACACAAACCGAGAATTTTCAGATAAAGAGAAACACACATCATTTCCGTGTTAGATTTAGTCATGCAGAGCGCGAGTGACCGTCTAGTTTGGCGTGACTAATCAAATTAGTCATTCCTGAGTCATTTCACTTGTATGCCTTTTTTCCAACCGTTTTCCTTTCTTTTTCACATTCCAGTGTCAGAGCTGAATTTATCGATGATTTAAATAAATAAAACGGGCAAAAGATACAATTGAGAAACCACTCGATTATCAGAGGAGTAATTAATTCCTTGAATGAGGAGTAATTAATTCCTTGAATATTATGGTTGTATGGCAATTACCTTTACAGTGAAGTGCTTGTGTTGTAAGCGATACTGATCGTAAAAAGTACAATTGTTCTAATATATTCCTTAAGGTATATACATTAAGGTTTTTAGTTGAGATGTAAAGTCATGAGTGAGATTCGAACCGACGACCTTCATTCAACCTGATAAGCCGCTGCTCTACCACTTGAGCTATCGTGACCTCGATCCACCCGGAGACTAACTTCCCATCTCAATCCCACCTTTTGAATTTTGCCACCTTTTTCCCATTTTACAAATGTCGTCTCCGCGACAAGTGAGGTGGCCACGGAGAATTTAATAAAAATAGTCTTATCAATCTGACGATTGAATTATCGTTTAGATCTTTGAAACCAAACAGTATTAGGCAAGATAAGTCGGACAGGCGTAAAAGTTTAAATTGAAAGTGATTATTGCAACGATGATAAGAGTAAGTAAATAAGACGGAATCTTTTCCCTTCGTCCTTTAAGTTAATTAAGCTCGTATTCGACTCGAGCCTAACTTCGCAAAGTCTCGGATTACTGCCACTCAAAGTAAATCCTATTGTAAGCTGAAACATTAAAGCTCTTACCAGTGGCCTCAGCCGAGTCGAAGCCACCTCGGGTGAATTGGTTTGAACTGTTCAATAACTTTCCCCTCAACATCTGTCCATGAGACACGTCAGTTTTGAAACATACGAGAGGCCGAGAGGACCGGACGGTTCGCGATTGCCGGGGTAAAAAGATAAATCGAACAAGAAAGTTATACGATTTTTTTGAAAATCTTTCTTACTTCGACAAGATTACTCGATCGGCCTGGATAAGTACATACACTCGGAGTAATAAAGTCTTGCACGTGTCCATCAGGCAGTAATTCCGCACGTGTACTTTTCCCACGTTCAATTCAACCTTTTATTTGTTGATTTGTAGTCCGGGTAGCCCGTAATAATTTCACGGATCAGTGCTATTTTCTCTCCCTTTAAACAATGTAGAGGAAAGAGAGAATGTTGAATTACTATAAAACCCTATCGAAAAACGACAACCATATCCGAAAAATTAATATCAGTTGTTTCAGTGCCAATTACTACATAAAAGGAATATCTTAGATAAATATGTTCTATTCGTATAACGTTAATAAATTATAATTTTGTACACCAGTGCAAAAACAAACAGTATTTAATTTCTTTCATTCGCCAGGCAAATTCAGTCAAGGCAATTTTAGCAGATTGAATGCGTATTTTTCATGTATAAAGGTGTTTTTAAATGTGTGAAAATCCAGGGCCAAATAAATTTCGATACTGTAGAATTCACATAATCAGAAAACCGCTGTCTTGGGCTTTCAGTTGCTAAAGGATCAATCCAAATTAGGCAGATGGTTAGATTGCCATCGTGGCCTTCAGATCTTCCAGCACCTAACGAATCCCGATGCACTAGTAGTCAAATATGGATGAAACCGGTACTGTTCTCCAAAATCCCCAGAAACTAATTTCAATGAAGTAATACACATATGTGCAGGCGACACCATTTCCGACCTTCAGAAACCCCTGGATCTAACTAATCCTTCTGCATTAGAACATACATGTACCTCAGACGACAAGTCAGGTTTTGAAAACTTCAAAACTAACAATACCCATACTAGTTCGAAACCAATTTTGATACTGTACTGTTCACGTAATCAGACAACATCCGTGTCGGGCCTTTAGCAGCCCAAACCAAAACCTCGGTGTCGCCAAAACTGGTCAGATATTTCGACGAAACAGTTACTGCTCTTCAAAAACCCAAGGACCTGAATAATTCCAATGCAGTACTACACATATTTTTGCAGACTACGCCGATGGCCCACGATCTGACTAATCCCGATTCACTACTACACTCATGCACTGACTTCTCCGTTTCTGGCCCGCCGACGAAACCCGAGGCAACACTAGTGATTAATGAAATGAGGCTATTCTGTCCGTTCTGGCTTTCCATTTCTGGTTTTCAGAAACCCAGGATCTAACTAATCCCTATACAGTCTACACAGATGTGCAGACGATATCGTTCATGTTTGACCTTCAGAAACTCTAGAACGAAACAAATTTAGATGGGGTACTAGTCATCATATATCACAGTTTCTCGTCTTCAAAAACCCGGTACCATCTGTTCGGAAGAACGGTTCAACATAAATGAAACCGACCTTCAATATTCATCCTCCATTACACTAACTTCAAGTCCATTCCTTTGCCAGCAGCCAACGTCGACCTACATTTGGAAGTTTAAAACGAAGAAAATGTCAGAACTGAAGAAACGATGTAAACATCTCATTAGACATTTTCTTATCGTTGGTAAAACGAACCGTGACGTTCCGAATTGAACTGGAAGTTAAAAACATACTTTTGTCAAGAAAGTAAGTGAATGCTTCTAAGTTCCAAAAGCCTTTGTTTACATTTTAGCCAATATTAAAAAGAGACTTTTTCTACTAATTAATTTTACCACTTCCCAAAGTCATTTTTGGTTTTAAGGAAGTTTCAACATAATCTCTTTCCTAATATTTCGACCTTTTGTCCGATCGCTTGTGAGATGTATCACCAAAACGGACTGAACGGGGAAAATAGGTCAGAGATGTACAGTAACGATCAAACAAGTTTTAAACCAGGCTCGATCCTATAAATAATATAGCGTTTGGATTGTTTACCTTGTCAGTCCAAACCTTATGTTTAGGAAAAAACAATGACGAAAGGATTTATTGTCAAGGAGATGTTTGATTTCAAAATAGTTTACATGTTTAACTTTCTGGACAGCTTTGTCCGATATTTTATATTTGCCTTGTCGGTGGAACACCATTTTTACATTTCTTTTTCGAAATGTATGCAGATGAGAGTTATTCGCACGAAGTAGGAACCGTTCTAAGATAAGCCGCTTTATTTCACTTAGAACGTATCCCCCCTGTTTCCCACCACGTTCGACGATTTCAGGAGCCGGGACAATTTTACGAGACCAGTCGGTTTCTCCGGTTCCGTACGTTATTGTTAAAGAGTCAAAATAGCCAAGTGGAGGCTTCTCGAATTGCAACATCCCAGTCGCTATTTTGAACTGGAAGAATTCAATCGTTAAAATGAAACAGACGAGAATATCTACTACAGGCCAGCAAACGACCTAGCAACATCATTTCCACGGTCAGTACTTTTCTAAACAATTTGTCTGTTTAAAAAAAAAAAAGGTTTTTCCGTGGTTGAAATGGTCATTTTCGACTTCAGAAATGTACATCACCTAAACCTCTACTCAGCTCATAATTCTAATTGAACCTAATCTAAGAAGGCCCAATAGAAAAAGATGTTGCTATAATTTAAACCCCCTACATGTGGATTAACATTACAGGGTGTCTCCTGAACACACCTGTAAACTACGGATATGCCCATGAGAAATAAAAAGCCTCTATATATTCCAATGTCAGATTGTCAATTGTATTCGTGGTATTTCACTTTTCGTGTTAGTTCAACCTTTCACAACTTATTTCCATAAAAACCCTCGTTCCTCATTAAATATTAATCTTAGTATAAATTTCATTACACGTAGTAGAAAGTGCTTTGAAAACGCTAATAGATTTTTTATTATATCTTTAGCAAACAAAACAGGAAATCATTGAAAAGATAATTTTTTCGAATTATTGTTAAAAAGTTCACTCACAGATTTTGTAAAAATAAATCTTAGCGTATAATCAGCATTTACAAAATGTCAATCTATATACTCACCCCACCTTAACCATTTTGAATTATTTTCCTACTTAAAGCATTTATTGGTTTATAAAAAAAAGAAAAAAAATCTGTGAGGAGAACCATCATTTACTCCATCTTTATCATTTCAGTTGATTTGTGCTTAAAGCATTTATTGGACTATAAAAAAGAGAAAAAATCGTTGAGTAGAACCATCATTTACGAAAGGTCATTCTACATACTCACCTCCCTTCATCATTTCAATTAATTTGCCACTTAAAGCGTTTAATGGATTATAAAATAATAGAGAAAAGAAGTCTGTGAGTAGAACCTTCATTTACAAAAAGTCTGTGTACATGCTCATCCCACGTTAACCATTTTGAATTATTTTCCTACTTAAAGCATTTATTGGATTATGAAAAAAGAAAAAAAGTCTGTGAGGAGAACCATCATTTACAAAAATCCAATCTACATACTCATCCCATGGTTATAATTTCAATTAATTTGCTTCTTAAAGCATTTATTAGATTATAAAAGAAGAGACAAAAATCTCTGAGTAGAACCTTCATTTACAAAAAGTGAATTTACCATTCCCACCCCATTCTTACACGCATCCACCATCGCTGGGTCCAAGTTTCATGTTGTTTTTGTAAACCTACCTAAACAAATTGACTAATTTAAATTAACGGACTTTTTCCCTGAAGACGACGTTTGATTAACTCAAACAAAACCCCGCGAGTTAAGACCCAGTAAGTGCCCGTGTGCCGGTTCAACATGATTAGGATAATTGACTGAGGAAGATTTAGTAAGAAAAGTTTAACTAAATGTAAAACTCTTGTGATTTGATTGACGATTGACAGGGTAAATCCTCTAACTTGCTTTTATGCGCATTTTCCGGAAGTTAAACACTACAGGAGTCTTTTGACCGTTATCTCGGAAAAGTAACTGTTCCCGTTGTCTTATTGTGTACTTAACATGCGTGTCGATGAGCACGTGCGCGTGCAAGACGTACGCGACATGGATATATGTCTGTTCTGCATTTTTATGCCGGGACAAAAGGAAAGAAAAAAACACGTGCGAATTTATTGTCCGGCTTATCGTGCTTAACTCAACAGATTAGATCCGTACTTTTTTGTGTGCCGTGGATTGCGCAATGAAACAGTCCCTCTGTGTCGATTTACATACCGGGTGAGAATCGAGGGTAAAAAAGGGGAATCGGCGTCCATGGAGACATTCGGCGTTGAACTGGCGCCTGTTGCTATCCACGACAATTAGGGTAGGTTTGGTGCCGGGTCCTGCGCATTCGTCCTCATCCGCCAGGGTCGGGGGTAGAGCCGAAGAAAGGCTTCCCTCAGTGCCCGTCCGACCTCCCTCGAAGACCCTTCGTACATTCCGGTTTTTACCCTCATGTTTACCAGATGGATGAGTGCACGCCGAGGCAGCAGAGCCTCATTGACCTAGAAGAGCTGTATGTCTGGCTACAGCAGTTCGAGGACCCCAACCTCTCGACACCGGAATCGCACAGTTTTCCAGGAGCGTTAGGTAAACCGTTCTTTCTATTTCACCACCGTCACTACTTTAATTTGTAAATATGCTATTCAACTCTTTTACACTAACGAAAACTGGAAGACACAAATTATATCTATTCACTGGAGATTATAACGTTTAACTATTTTTTCTTAAAACTTTATTTTTTAACTATTCAATTCGGTCTTGCTTGAATATTTGAGTATTGCACTTTTTTCTCTTGGGATTTGTGAACTTCTGGAATGTTATGTTGTGTATATACAACTGTATATACTGATGAAGAGGGTTACACTATTTTTGTCTTTTGGAAGAGAAGAGTAATTATTTATTCTTAGTCTAAATCCAATTTAAACAGAAGTATTTTATTTCAAAATCCAGCTTTCTTCGGTTTATATCAAATCGAACCGTTTATATAGTTTCATTTGAATCCGATAGCTTCAGAATTTCCCCATCCCCCTCCAAATTTCATCGTTCCTCTAAGTCTTCTTGTGGTTTTAATACCTAGACATTCCTATGAAATTCTTTCACTATTGGGCAAAAATATTACTTGGATTTCAAATATTTCCTCTTTCGTAAAGTACGTTTTTAGATAAAATGCAGCAAATTAATGGTTTTTCTTCGTGGTCTCCTGTTATTATTGTATATATCTGGCCGATGTCACATATAAACGCTTGGCAATAAATGCTGGGCGTATTTTACAAGCCTTGTATTTGTATTAATTGACGGGTTCATTAAATCATGACTCAATTCGTCGTTTGATTGATGGCCGGGATAATAGTCGTCATTGTCGGCGGACACATCGTCAAATAAGACCCGTTAAAAGTCCACAATGGTTGTAGATTCCCCGTGCTGCTTTATTTTTCCTACTTCGAATAGGACTTCGTCCATTATCCTGGAAACTTGTTTGTCACGCTGTGTGTACAATGGCACGGTCTTATTTCCTGTGTCGCCAAACGGCCGGGATGAGTCGCTCGGGAGTCACACGTCTCCACAGTGGAGTTCGCTGCCTGATATATTTTTTGAAAAACAATTTTGGTTTCGGTTATTCAAATATGGAGTGGAGTTCTATCCTCGCAAAGAATAAATTATGAGAAAGAACTTCCAATAAATCAAAAGACAAAGACAACACAATACAGCTCTCACACTGGAACAGACTGTTTGATGAGTTGTTGAGTTTTGACCGTCCATATTCGTACAACTCCGTACCAATTTTTTCAATTTTGGTGTAATCAACAACCCATTCACACTAGAACCTTGTCGTGCATTTACATCCGTTTAGTTCATACCCGCGGCTCGGTCCTGGAAAGTTAGAATGTTTTTCCTTTTTTAAATTTTTAACACAACACGGATAGGCCCTTATAATAGTTCTATATCGTAATTCTTAGATTCGCCCCCCCCCCCAAAAAAAAAAACTCCTCAGTCTAATGTACCTTCATAATTGTACTCTTACAAAAGTTTTCTGTAAGTTTTACAACGATTATCCCCATCCTAGAAAAATGTTTTGAAAAGGTCCTTGTGAAAAGGATCCTTCTCATCCTAGAAGGAGAAAACATTATCCCATCTCAGGTTCAAAATATTAAAACGTTTTTCGGAGCCTCAAAGACTTAAATGTCTACCATACTGTTACAGACTGACGATCGCTGTTTTAACCACAGCGTTAACTCACCAGAGGAAGGATTCAAATAAATCCGAAATGCAGTGAATTGGAAGAAAAGCTGGTTGTTTTTTGTTTTTTTTTTTTTTATGAGACCTACTATCCCAACTTCGAAAACGAAAATCATAAATTATCTCCCAAATTAGATTGCTCAACCATTCCAAAATCCAACAAACATTGTTTCTCGAGCTGAAACAGTACTGCTCCAGGTGCTTTTCTTGATTTGGCTCGACACCTTGATAGGATCGGAGTTTACTGTGGCAGTTCAAGCATCCTTCCATTTACATAGTTCCTTTTCGTCTTATATTAGCGGAATGACGTCTTCTTTCATATCAAGTCTTTCTCTTTTTTTTTCTCTCTCTGCACCTTGATCTTGAAGGCTCTATTAGAGATTATTTCTCGGCTATATAATTTTTGTGTTCTGCTTGACAGTCATTTCCAGCTTCATCCGAGATTTTGGCCGCAGTATGCATAGGATAGGCGTACGTGTGGGTATCTCGGTCGGGCGTATGGAGGGGGTTTAACTACATTTTTTTCTCATTATAGTAGCTTATATAGTTCTATATTCCATACGTGTATAGATTATTGATGATTGATAACTAATAGTAGTATCACGTTTGGATTTAGGCCAGCTTTTTTGTTTTCTCCAGCGCGCTGTTAAAAAATTCTGTCGATACCTTTATATTTGCTTAGCTAAAAATTTCTCGCCAATACATTTCATTTCATTCTCGTTATAACCATTTGGCTCTTTTTTCCTGGTATAGCTGACAACTTTTGGTTACATGGTCTCCATCGTCTACTTCACCTTGACATGAGCATTCAGGGCTATCTTTTTTAGCAAAGAAATTTAGCTTTCCAGAGAAATCGCCATGCCCTGGCAAGAACCGCGAGACTGAGTGGTTGATAGCTTTTTTATTTCCTATTCTTTTTCATGGGAAGCATTGGTAGGTTTGTCGTTCTTTGCAGCTTGAATTCCAGTGAGTTTGGCACTCGTTTATGGCCCATGTCCCTTCTTAGGTGTGCTCATTGGGTATTGGTATATTGGGTGTTTAAGTCCCATATCGCAATGTCTATCGGAAGCTGTCCCGCGTTACTTGTAGTGCTTCTATTGATACCGTTCTGTAGGCATTGGTGCAAATTAGCAATGAATTCCGTTGGGCTGGGATGGTATCACTTTTGTAAGCTGAGCTCAAATTTCTTGCTCATGCAGGGCAAACATATGTCAGGAGGGAGCGCAGACTGCCTTCTACATAATTATTCTATGGTTGTAGCTACAGGCCCCAGATTGCACCGCAAATTCTCCTCGCAATGGATTTGGTTTTCATCGATTCGGTGTGTTCCCTGAAGTTCAATATTGTTCCCCTATTATAATGCCATATGCTTCTTTCATGTCTGTCAAGTGTCTCTGATTAAGGCTGTCCCACAGGGTTGTATCCTAAGCCACGTCTTGATGTACCTACCTACCCTGACACCAATATCCACCTTTCACAAATTCGATTCGTATTCGCCAACTTCGCACAAACTCGTACCCAACCTGGTTGCGCGACTTGATCGTGCGTACACGTCCATTTTGTTTCGGCCTGAGATTCGATCCCATAGGAGATTTTTGTGTTCGACGGACGACCAAGGGGTCAATTCTTTTTAAAAAACCTATACATATTCATATATATGGTGTCATGGTTCGTATATATATATATAT
>CM077112.1:1424535-1470883 GCA_039619505.1 Cimex hemipterus | reverse complement strand
ATATATATATATATATATATATATATATATATATATTGAAAATAATCCAATAAAACGTGAATTAACAGTAAAAGTTTTACTGTCATTCAATTGGACCAATCTCAAAGCGATGACGTTTAAAATTTAATACACTGAAACGGGAAATCTCATTTGCCCCTTTGCCGAGTTTTATAGGGCCCTCGTATAAAATAAAGGTGGACGAAATATATTACTGTCTGGTACCCTCCTTTTGTCCACCTGTAAAACGGGAGATTATTAAAAATGTATTCACGCACCGTGAAGACATGTAGCGGTTCAACATTTACGATTTACGGGTTATCTGAACGGTCAATAAATCTACATTAGCAGTAGTTAATTTTAAATAAAATAATAATTATGCAATATTATGCATATTTGCGGAAGTCAAACCTTTGTAGCTCTCCAAATTTTACTCAAAGACGAGGCGAGTTCCGAGACCATCTCGCCCTAGGTCCGATGGGATTATAGTCGTGGATTAAGACATAGATTAAGCTAATGGGTTGGGGTGAGTGGAGATTGTTGAATCTAAAAAATTTAGCCATTACTAAATTATTTACAATGGACATTTTTTTAAATTGACATGTAACCTTGTATTTGATGTTAACTATACAGATATGTACACGTGATCATTTAATCACACAACAGACGCTAGCAGTAGTACCAGCACTGGACGGGTAGAACACATGGATTAGTTCGTTGAGAAAGAGAGTGTCGAGGTCTTTGTGGATAGTGAGGTTAAAGACATAATAAGGTACTTTGACTATGTCTAAGGATTTTAGATTGGAAAGACGTGAAAGGCTTTGCAGTACCCTACAGTTCCACACCGTATGGCCATATTGTTCTTAGTACATTCTTGTACTGAGTTTGCTTTGAAGTCGATTTTGGTTTTAGAGGTCTTCGTAGTAGTCCAAGTCTGGGAGGTGTGATAAGCTGCTGTTTTATAAGTCTTGTGTTGTGGGTATTCCACGTCAGTCTGCTGAGCGTTCTTCCAGATATACCTTTATCTTATTTAGCTACTTGCTGACCCCATTTTCTTCTTGTTTTTCATATTTCTACGTTTGGTTTGTCAATCAATGTTCCAACTGTTCTCTTTGAACAAATATAAAACATTGTGTGTACGGACCCGAGGCCACAGGCGGTTGATGCGACAAGGCAGGTTGTCAGGGTGGGAATGAGTGATCTCTCGAGCAGTACGGGAAATCAGTGTAATCATCGATAGGATCAGTTCGTTGACAAAATGTTGAGGTGCATGTTGATACAGAGGTTAATGTCGTAATGAGGTTCTTCGACAATTTGGTCTAAGGACTTTCTATTGATAGTAATGGATGCGCTGGATATTTGTTGTCTTGACTGTATCCAAGGTATGTAACATGGGTGGGTGGTATTAGCATGGTTCGTTAAACTTTATCCACGAAAGTTTGCTCCATTCGTTGGACGTGTTAGATCCTTTGAAGTCTGAAGTCCTGAAGCCAATGCACGATCGGAATCAGTGTATAGCAAGCCTGTGCCTTCTTCAAAGAATGCAAGGAGGGGTAGGGGTGGAAAATGTATTTGGTATATCTGAGGTGGACATGCCGTACAGGTTGGAGAGCTTTCGCAGAGGGCAATAGTCTTAAGTATTCCGAACGCACTGCCGAATTGCGCCACAGAGTAGGTCCATTAAAGTGATCGTTAGTGAAAAGAATCGTGTGATGAATCACATAAGGAAAAATAATATAATTTCGAGGAACATGGTCAAAGTTAAGGAAAACAGAATGAAATACAGGCCAATTTTGTTCATTCTCCGTCCTACAATTTTTAGCTGTTTTTATTAACAATAAAATCCTCTTGGTAATGATAAATATAACGTTCTCGTTGACAAAACAGAAAATTGGATTTTTATTTGTCCACACTGGAATTGTGGCCGCCTTTCAACGTGATTATGGTGTATAGGATGAAATAAGGAAGTCCCGTCAGATGAAAGATGAGAGTTCGCAATCAGTAGCTCTTCCTTTTGACTTTTTCGCCTCCCTTTTGACTGTGTCGGCATGACGCACGGTGAAGATGTCCTTTGATCCATCACATCCCTGATAACAGATTTTTACGGCCAATTACGTCCCCCGGTAATGAAAGCTGCTTTTACCTGATAGGGCGAAGTTTCCCTTTTACAAGTGTTTCCCTTGTCGGAGGAACAGTGGATCCTCTGTTTATGGCTGTTCTAGAAAGAAAACATCTTATGATTGTTTGTTCAAGACGGCCTGGATTGTGTCCTGGTTTTTTCTCGTGTAAAATCAAGGCCTTCTTTTCTTTCAGCCTTGTTTTTGGTGTGATTTTAAAGATTACAATTTTTTAAAAAATCTCCCTATGGACAATAAAGAGTTCTATTCATTCGTATAAGAGTAAATAGCTGTAAATGTTTTTACTTAAGAGTAAAAAGCACGACCGTCCAATTTAACTCTGCAAGCTCACATAAGTCACGGTGCCATTGTGCTAAAATCGATTAAGTCTCGTTTTATTTGCAAATGCAAATCGCGAATGATTTTTATTATTCGCCCGTGGACATCTGAATATAATAGCATCCTTGTCGCTGGTACAATGTAAGATGGAAATCGTTGTACGATTTATCGTACATCGTACATTCAACGATCTGCACATTTTCAATCGTGTAATGGCCTACCTTACTCATGGCGTAAACACCGTTGATAAACCATTTAGAAAAGGATTTTACTAACCAAATTTTAATTTAGAACTCTTAAAATTGTATTTATCGTTTATTCCTTTCTTTGTAAGTATTCGGAAAATAATTAACTCGTGTAATTCCATTGGTAGTAAAACCCCGGTGGCACAAAATAAAAGTCCCAATTGTTTTTTTTATTACAGCTTTGAAATAAACCCAACTTAGCATTTTAAACTTTCAAGTTTAGTTAAGAAACGACAAATCGGACACTAACGCAAGGAATGGGGCTGATATAGCTCTCATTATTCCTGGACCCTACTTTGGCATGAGGATTCACGTTATCATTGAGTATCTAGTTAGACAATGCGACAAAAGGAAAATGAGGAAACAGTGAAATTCACTCATTGGACACCAATAATCCACCTTTTAGCAAGTTTTTAAAGGAATGACTGGGAGCAGGAAAAACTTTGAACCCTAACAGGACACTGCAGTCTGAACAGTCATTAAGAATGCAGTGACCCTTGTAGTTACCACGGCTGGATGCCACAACCAATTATGAAATGTTCTCACCCTCTACTCTGCAGAAAACCAGAGTAGTCTTCCAAATTTAAGGCGTTGCACTGCCCCACTGAAACTAGACTCGTCGACACGAGGTCGAGCGATCTCACAAATCACTAATGGAACACCGCCGACGACAGCAAGGGTACTCGCAGCATTTTCCAGATTCTCGCCTTCTGCTACTCTCGGCTAATGGCTGCATCCCAGTACCTTACCTCAGCCTCGAGTCATCGTTACGCCTTCTTTACACAATACCGGCTCTTTTCAGGGCCTCGAAACTCCGTCATTAAAAGAACAATGTTAATTGCAATACGTGCAGATTTTTAAAGGAAGCAGAATAGACAACATCTGCTTTGAGGTAAACAATTATCCATGGAAGAAATTCAACCGTTGAAACTATGCCTACTAATCAAATTGCTTGAAGAACAAGTACAAACCAGTGTCCAGTAGGTACAGGACGGGGTATACAATAACTCTCATCATCCTCATATCCTTGAGTGATCTGAAAACCAGACAAAGATCATCTAATCTCGGTAATATCCACACTCCTTCTTTGTTCATCTAAATAAATAAGTGTCCTAAGTAAAAACTCTTAAGTTGATATTCTTCTGAAATGTTCTCGTTGACAGAGTAATTAAACTTAGACATTTGCATTACAGGATAGACCACCTATACCATTTGTACTGTCCTCTACTTCTCAACCCACCAGTGTCCTTCAAGCAACGTTCTTCCCCTAAAAAATTGCACACTACACTGTATACCCAGACAATGCGAAACATCGCCAACACAGTTGTTACCTTAACAGCTTCCGTTGAGCGCTGTACAATGCCATGACCGAACTACGTTAGAGGTTTTAATACACAATACCTGAAGCTTTCAATCGAATTCAATTGTTAGTTGTCAACCGTGTACAGTCCTCTCATCTTCATAATTCATACTGCTGAGCTGTTAAGATTCTTCCAACCTGCTCTTTGCGACGCCCCCACTTATGCCAGTAATGTACTTCGTATGACATCGTCGCTAACAGTATGTTCTTTTCCCCAAACAGATACGTATCGGCCTACTTCGTTACAATCACCTGATATCCTCAACTAATTTTTTGGTCTTCCCAGTTAGAGTCAGTTCAAACGTTCATGATTGACCTTATGGTATCGAACTTAAGGGGTCAGCCAAGCAATCTATAATCCAACATATGGTTCAAGTCGAAAATCACAATAAAAGTTGTTTACCCTCCTTTCTATCAACCTCACTCTATACTACAACATTAATATTTCTAGAAGAATCTTAATTTCTAGAAGTATCTAAAGCCAATTGAAGTAATAATTTAGCACATCCCACTTTCCTGGTCCGTCAGCGCTCAGTTCCACCTCTCAAATGCCGACGGCTTCCTGGACATGATCGGATTAATTGTTTAGAATCTGAGGATAGGTTTTTTTGCGGAACCTGAGCAATCTGATTGGTTTTAATAACTAACGGTTATTAAGTTATTGTGAAAGGTTGTGTTAGAAACATAGTAGGAGGCGTTGGCAATGGTTAAATTGGAAGGACTGAATTCTGTGAAATTGGACAAGAGATGCCCCTGTTCTTCTCCGTTTTTAGGGATTTTATTAGTATGTTGAACATCGTTAGTCTGTTCGGCAATTGTGGGATAAGTAGGAGAGGCGAGCATAATTATCATCAAAGGAAGCAAGTAGGAAGCGTGTGTTGTCGGACTATCAGGACCGATACACTCCCGCACAGAGAACGGATTCAGAGTACTCTGATAATTAACGAACTCGAAAAAATAGTTCTGAAGTGTAGAAGGGTAGCAGGGTCGGCCGAACATACTGCCCTGTGGGACCCACACAAAATGAAATTTCGGGCGAATAATTTTTGTTTGTTTGGTTACACAGTTTAAATAAAATAGACAAAATATACACAAGGAGCAAAACATCGTACAAGCGAACGATATGCCAACAATACATTGGTCTCTGTTAATTTTCTTTGTTTTGTCCCGGGAAACAGGTTATCAAATCAAACTTCACGACTTTTAGACATGCGTGTGAGTGTATTTTCGTTTGTAGGTTTATAAAGTTGTATCGCAGTTAAAATAACAACTGTCAACGATATTTATAATAATGTTGTCGCGTGTCTTTGTCGTCGTCTTGTTCCGCTTGTCGATCACTAAAACGGTTTCGCTTCGACGCTTTCACCTGCGGCTGGTTTAAGATGATCACAATTCTGCAGAAAAGTGGGCTGAAGGTAATTGATAAACTGGGAAATTTGTCCTGAGCCTTTTTCCATATTCATCCAGAAGAGTTGTTCGGAATCTCTGTTTTTACTTATTTTTACCGGATAATTTATTTATTTCTGTTTGCCCTGAAATAACCCGAAATCTTCATTGGGGGTATAGTTTCTATCGGTCTTCTTGTTTTACCTTCTCACAATGGGCCCTTTGTTGTTAAGACACAGAAAATACCGTCGGAAGTCGAATAATTAAAAACCCTCCGGAATTGAACAAAACAACTCCGAGGAGTCGGCCATTCTTCTGAGTTAATAATTTTAAATACAATATCGCGAACAATGGGTCAAAGAGAGCGGGCTAACGAAGAATTTTTCAGATGGACAATGACTTTAAGGGGCCAATGTTCTAATAATGAGACCTTGGTGCATTGTTAATTGCCACCGGCGTCTGAAGGAATTGCAGATCTTTGTCTCAAAAGGCGGTCTTAAGAACGACTGATTTTTATTGATACAATTACAACTAGTTACAATTTTTATTATACCCTCCTTACTTCCCTAAGTCAATATTTAGAACGGATATTTTTTCAATCAAATTTTAATTACATAACTATAATGTCAATTATTTTTTAAATTGGTATAATTAATATGTACATTACATTTTTTTTTTGAAAACTTAAATGGTTAACTGTATTTATAATCCATTATATTTTGCTTCTTTTAATGAATTAATCTTTTTGTAAGGTATTGGTTGAAATGAAAAAACTAGTGTCACGTGCGGGATTCGAACCCACGACCTTCGGTACAATACAACGCTGCTATTATCCACTCGGACACTCTCTCCCCAACTCGACCTACAACCATTAGAATCTTCCCTCGTTTTGCCATTTTTTCATTTCAACCAATACCTTACATAAAGATTAATTAATTGAAAGAGGTTATTTGGTCAGTCTGAGCACGAATTATTATGGATTTAATAATAATAAGTAAAATGAAATATTTTTTTCACTAAAGCTCTGCGTGGACATTTCATTTGTCGCAGATAATTTTTGAAAATTAATAATTATTAAAACAATAATGATCGACTAATCATTATTGGGAATCCTGATTACGCATTTGAAATGCAAAAAAAGGCAAAACGGAGGAAAATTGTATTGAGCCGAAGGTCGTGGATTCGAATCCCGCTCCTGACACTCACTTTTTAATTTCACCATATATCTTTCATAAATATATATTCACAATATTATGTTTGTGTTTTTGCTTATACTTAAAAATCTTATATGTATTTTTTCTTCCAGGTAAGTTGGGTCTTGTACGCCATATCTTCTTTCACCCCCGTCAAGATACAACTCCTTCCTTTGTTGTATCTTTTACGTCTCATTACGACCTGCTGGAAATCATCCTCTGAACTACATTCCTGTCATTCAGGTGAACCTTTTTTTTTTCTAAAGCTATTTTCCACACAGTACGTTTCCCCACGGATTAGATAAGAGCTTATTTCACAGCTCTTTATTTATATTTGTTTGCTTCTGTTTATTTACCAAAAGTGCAATGGTACATAGGTTATCTGTCAAGCGTATACATAACTTTGGATAAGTATTGCTTGCAAATTTAAAAAAAAATTAAAGAAATGTATTATAAATTTAAATATAAAATTTAAGAACTCATCACTGAAATAAAAAGACTATCTGGAAAGAACATCCTCAATTGAATGGAGGCAGGCTGGACCAAGAAGCTGATTCGTCGCTATTTTTTATTTTTTTAAATTTTACATCCCGGTGCAATAAGATTTCGCACTTCGAAAATTGCAATCAGTAAAGTGGGTCGAGTTGGGATCCATGCTTCGTTAAATTTAATACAATTTTTGCAAGCTTAACATGTATAGACAAGGGAAGGGGAAGATTGAACCGAAACCTTACATAAAAGGATAAATTAATTGGAAGAAGTTATTTGGTCAAAAGACCACTTTTGAAAAAAATATGGATCAAAATTTAAAAAAAAAAAAAAAAAATCGCTTCTTTTATTACCGGTTGTGGAAAAGATTTAGCCCGGATTCTAAGGAACGCGTCGTCACCCCTGGATGCGCATGGAATTCTCCGTCAGGTTTAGGTGGTTTATCGTCACGGTCGCATTCCACACAATCCCGTACAAGCACCTTAAGACAATACCGCAAAATGCCAAGTCGATTAATTAAAATAAAATGGACATTGGCTTTAGAGCCGATCCGTTTAAAATATCTATAAAATATTCATGGACAGAATAGTTTTGTTTATTAAAAAAAAAAAAATAAATAAATAAAGAAGAAGAAGTATGAATTTATAAATTATTGGTTTTTGAAACGAAAGACCCTCCCATAGAATATTTCGTTTACCAATATTTACTGATTTGTAAACATGCTTTTTATCATATTCAATGTTGATGTTGCAATTATTTGAGGATGTGTTTTTGTGTGTAACCTGCGTCGGAAATGATTGCAGCCGTTGACTTCGAACTAACAACCTCACAAGGAATAGTTAGGGCGTCACGAAAAGCCAAAAAATCGTGAGCGGTCTCATTGCCAATTAGCGCTCCGGAGTATTCCAACGATTTGCCCCCGGCTAGGATCTTGGCCCAAATGGAAACTATCTCCGGTTCCAGCACCCCAGGGGCGATACAACAAAGACCGTGATAATTGGCTGCTTATGGCTAGCAAAGATGTGGGCTGGCCAAACGGCAACCTGTTGTCACAACGGCTTAGCCGCACGGAAAAATTCGCCATTTCAAAACTTCCCCGCGGTTTTTTTATTGTTAATTAATCGCTTTCCCAAAAATATGTACATTTGCAATATGCGGAGGATCATGCAGGATTCAGACCAATGGGGATTGGTAGAGGAGCAAGCCATTGCTGGAACTTTATATTTATCTGATGAATACAAGAAAGTGATGAGACCTTCTGAATTTTGGGGAAGTATTTTAAGAAGAAGACTAAAGAAGGATTATGCTGGTGAGTTGGTGTAGAGACATAGAATCGCCTTAGGAGCAGGTCCATCACAAATGACTAGGTCTTAATAGATGGTTTGGTTCATGACGTAGAGGGAAGCAGGATGCGACGGATGATTCAATGTCGAAAGGTTTGGCTGAGCCAACCAGCTTTGTTACAAGTCAGTCTAATTAATGTTTTATTTATTGCTGAAAAAGTTTGGTTGTGGTAGGCACCTGGTCAAATGTTCAAGAAGGACCTGATGTACGGGATTTGGTAGGTTGGAGTTTTGTCTCTCTTATGAATCTAGATTTGGCAGCTCTTTTGGCTTCTTGCGCCATCTGTAAGCTTATAAGGTTTAGATGATCTCAGTTGCTTCCGTTGTGTGAACATCAGGTGTAAACTACGTAGAGGGTTGTTTCTAGGTTATTCTTGCAAAACAACGGCCTGGATTGAGGTTTTTATTCTTGTCTGTGGGTTCTATGTAAATCTGTTATCCAAGTAAAGCCCATGGTAGGGGCTGGATGGAGGAGATTCCATGTTAGTTATGTTTACTGGTTGGCAGGTCCAACGTCTGAGAGTCACGTGTTGGCTTTTTGGCTCGTTTAACTCGACCCTTGATTCCTAGGGTTGATTTAATCCGGTGGACCAAAGCTCAACGAAACCACGCTCCCTCGTCATTAGGTGGCGAAGACCGGCAAACATATGTGGACTCATGAAACAACCACATAAACCGCATTAGAATTATTGCTAACTTGTAAAATCTACTATATCCAACTTAGAGCGCGAAGCAACAGTTCAATAGAGAAAAAACATATCAAGAAGAACCAAGGAAAATAATGGCAGCTACGAAAATCAATGACCGAATACTTCCCAAATGAAGGATCGGGTCAGTTGCTCTTAACTAAGGAACTTTGGAAAGTACAATAAAGCGAAATCAGTAGTGCTTGCAGAGCTTAAAATCACTCACTGCCTCATCTTCATTCATGTTTGGATTTGATCGCAGTTGGTCAATGTTATTTGTGCGTTAGAATGTGCGATTATGCAATGTAGGTTGTATGGAGGATTGTCCTAAGGTACTTCATGTTCGAAAATTCTCTTTTTCACCTTCAACCATAGTCCCGAGATGAAGTTCTTCAAGATGAGTTAGTAAGTGCTAAGAAGATAATTATTTGGAAAAGGAGGCCATGGCTCCAAACTGAAACGGTTCCGTGACATCTAGAAAAACTGCTGATCATGTTTGTGTACTACGTCAAAGGGTGTTGCCTTACATTAGAATTGTTATACCTGCTTAGCCATTTTACAAAACTCGTTTTTGCGTGTTCATCGAACCGGGATAGAAGGCACAAATAATCATTTCCCTTATAAACATTATAAAGCAAAAAAAGAATCCGATGAAGCCGTTTATTTATTGCCTCATAGCGAAGACCCGTTTTAGTAGTAATCTTTAAGGCCTGTAAAACGGCGCCGCGAAAATAAAAACAATAAAAATGTTTGTTATGAGATTATAAATCAGTGCTTATTTTAGTCATCCAGGAATTCCTGGTAAAAACGCTATCGATTTTTACATTTATAGTTTTAAACAGTAAGTTGTTTTATGTGTTCTTGACCTGTTGAAAGGCCGTCCGCAATTACCACTGTTCGTCAGAATATAGTTTTTCAACTTTATTAAAACGGTGGCCAATTGTTGTTTTACCGTTATGTAATTTCCTCTATTTATCTTAAAACAAAACAAGCCATTTTCTTAACGCTCAGGTACCTAGGTGTGGGTTTATCTTTCAACCGTGATCTCACTGACTGCCTTACCGGGGCGGTTAGGCGAATTAAAGCCGTTCTGTATATCACGCGTCCTGTGCAGCCAGGTTAGTCCTTGATCCAGCTAGATAGCCAAGAGATAACTTGTATATATTTATTTACTTTCACTCTCTATAGTTAAAATTCATGAAATAATAATGTACCACCGTTCTGTGTTACGACCTCGCCTGTGTTTTGATTTATGAAATGAGGACTGCCGGGAATACTTAAACAGTATCGGGCATGTTAGAAAGTAGCGAGTCCTATGGAAATTCGTCATTCCCGGTCTTCCCTAAGAGACCTTTACCGGCTTTAACCGGTGGACTTTGTCCTTTTTTAGAAGGACGGCTGACGTAGTTTATTATACACGCATTCTTTGTCTAGTAGCAATTAATATCCAAATGTTGAAAAATCCCAATATCTTACCTATTAGATAGTGTTTCGGGATTGCGTCACATCATCAGAACCTGGAATGTGCCACAGACACATACATTATTTGTGAGAATGTCGTCAAAATGGTTTTAAAACTAACTATCTGCATTTATCCGCGAGAGCCTCCACTTAATAGATGGTGATTATTGATTTTTTACCAATTTTTCAAGCAAGGGAGGCAGAAAAACAGGACCTACAAGCTCCAATAAAATGTTTCCGTACAGACACCGGGGGATCGAACCACTCTTTTAACATTGGAATTATTAATTCACTTGTTTTCGTGGTCCGGTTGACCAAATAATATCTTTCAATTAATTAAGGTTTTTAATTGAGATAAAAAGCCAGTGTCATGAGCGCGATTCGAACCGCGATCTTCGGCTTGACACGCTTCTGCTCTACCGCTTGACCTCTCGTGACTTCGATCCACTTGGTCACCACTTCCCAACACGGCATTTGAAAAATGACAAAAAGGAGGGAAAATTCAAAGGTTGAGGTTGAGATGGGAAGTTAGTGTCGGAGTATTGAGGAAGGTCATGGGTTCGAATCCCGCTCGCGACACTGACTTTTTATCTCAACTAAAAACGTTAATTAATTGGAATTATTTCCGCTTCAGGAATTTTCAACACATTACTAAACTGATCCGACAATATATTTCAAGTAGTCGGGCGCATTCTAAAACTCGGTTCCAAAGCACAAAGGTCGAGTATGTTTGTTCTGATTAAACTAAGATGATCATAATCATTGGACAAGTTGTGTTTAGATATATGTATATTAGGTTCTGTAAAAAAATATTTAAAAATTTAAAAATCTCAAAGACTAAAAGAAAATTTGTCTCTAATTTATGTTTTTTGTCAGGTGTCAGTTAAATAGTTGGATTCGGTTGTTTACTTACTAGTCGATCGCTTTTTCGGACCAGCATTCCCTCAGCTTTGACATGCTCGTTTTGTACATTACAACATGCTGCGGTGCTCCTTTATCTGGCGCGCATTGGAGAACAATGTATGTGCCAATAGCTCGAAGCGAGCTTAGGGCGAAACAATGGGCGTGGAATTGCGAAACCGTTTGATTCTCAAGAGCTCCCTAGATTAATTGTCCGCGTCTGCACAACAGAATTTCAAATTCTCAGAACTGCTTCCAACTCTTCCACGCCTAATGCGACAGAATTTATTCTTATTGTACTATTGTTCAGCTGGGTTTCTGAAGAAAGCGATAATGGGCGGACGGAAGATGAAGGCAATTGCCGCAACAACTCATTTCAACCCTTACCTAATCTCTCTGACAAGTAACATGAAATCTTTTTCTAATAAAGCAAGCCAAGTAAATAATTAATTACAATGGAATAATTTTATATTTAAATGTGTCTCCAATTATTTTCTCATAACTTTGTCTTACTTTACCTTATGTAATACTCCCATAGAAACTTCAAAAGCAGAGGATTTATATAACCCAATTTTGCTGGTTTTTGATTCGAGTAAGGATTTGCCATGAGCTACATGTGCGAAGTGTCTGCATATAGAGAACATGATAAGACTACAAGGCAAAATAAGACGAAGGAATGACATTTCAATTGATCTGAGATCATTTTTCCGCAAGAGTAATATCAGGCTAAGCAGAGAAGCCGGTCTTAACACGGATACGGCATCAATAGGCTCATGGAAAATTGATTCGAGATAAGGAGAGGTTGAGCACACGGCACGGAGAGAAAAAAACCGTCGGTACACGGTGCCCAGGTCAGAAGAAATGATCAACAAAAATAACGACATATAAAAGTTATAGAAATATAATAATAGAAATATGTCCGTGGAAGGCGAAGGGCTTGTATTCGTAGAGGAAGGACCGGGGTAATTTTGACAAGAATCCGACCCGGAGGACCAAAAAACTGCAACTCGCTGGCAGGTCACATTTCCACGATTTCCAAATACACCGTACAACATTATGTACATTAAAAAAACTACATGCAAACACACGAGACCCAACAAAATTAATTAATCTGATATGTTTAGGTTTTGTTTGTTGCTTTATTTCCTAAGGTGCGAACTTATTGTATAATTTTTCTCCTCTTTGCTTCAAAATTTCATATTTGGTTCGGACATAAATTTACCTATGAAAGGTAAAGTATTTAGAAACAAGTTAGTCACTAAAGTTGATAAATGTTTCATGAAGTTAGAGCTATTTTGATAGATTACTCTTCTTCATAATTAACTAGATTTCGCGGTCCGCTTGTCCAATTTATATCTTTCAATTAATTAAGGTTTTTCGTTGAGATAAAAATTCTTATTTAATTTCTTCGTAATTTTACAATAAAATACTTAAAATTTAAAATCAAAATGCTTTTTGAAATTTATGCTAAAAGTAGATTAATGTACTCACTCTTTTCTAGGAGTAGAGGATACAGTTTTAAAAAAGAAGATATTTTCACAGATCGGTTGCATTCAAGTAACCTTCGGTTCAATATTTTTTATTGATTTTACGCAAGACAATAGTTCTCCCGAGAAGTTGAGGGCGAATACGGCCCGGCCCGGAGGACCAAAAAATTTACGCGCTGCAGGAGACGGCAGTCAAAATATTTAAACGTCGACTTCTTATGATCGATATGTACATTTGTTTGTCAGGGTTCTAAAAACTGTCAATTTTTTTGGTTGGTTTTTAGTCTGGTATTTTAATGAGGAAATTGCTTTTCCCATGTGAATCGGGTAGTTTGAACCGTCTCGTATTATATGCTAATTTCAGCATGTGTATTTCATCACCCTTGGGCGTGATCAAATTATTCAACGAGGGGAAATTTTCTCCCCATTTACTATATTCTTGGAGAAAAAAAAACCCGACTAGGTCGATTGCGAAAAGACGAGAATCCGGCCCATTCTCGCTCGCGTACAGACATGCTTACCTTTTGAATTCTTCGCACATACACACTCACGGTCATACATTTCGAACAGATATCGATCTCGGCATCTTGATTGCTATCGGACATGTTTTTCACTGGGTTTCTTCATTTTTTCCAGATAAGAAAGGCGACATCCTTGACACAATATAACGACAAATAGCAATGGTATAAAAGCTGTCAAAACTGACGTCTTATTTTCCTTCGTCGTCCATACGACGTTTCGAACGTGCTGTTGATCCGAGTATTAAAGGCCCCGTATTTGGGTTAGGCCCCCGCTTTATAAGGGGTTGCATAAGAGTCACCCACGCGCTAAGCAGCTTTAACACGGTTATAATACATTTTTGTTTTGTAACGAAGCACGTGTGGGACATCTCTCATTATCCGGGAACGAGCCGTCCCACGGAACTCCGCCCGTCTCCCGGGTCACCGGCTCTTTCCCTCTTATTTTCCGCTAGAGAGAAAACCGGGTGTCATCTCGGGGCATGACCCCCCAAGAAAAAGGACGTTTACGGTTTCTTTGGAATTGCTCCGCTGATCACATTATTCCATTACTGATTTAATACAGCCATAAAATTATAAAATATCGTCAAATAAAACTATGATCATGTAATTATAATAATTATCATCATAATTACACGACTTCTGAAAAATGGCAAGACGGAGGGAAAAGTTAAAATTTTGAAATGGGGAGTTGGTGTCCGATTGGATAGAGGACACGATAGCTCAAGTGGTCGAGTATTGAACGGCGTATTGAACCGACGGTCGTGGGTTCGAATCTAGCTTGTGACACTCACTTTTTTATCCCAACCAACCCCTTACATTGAAAGAATAATTAATTGAAAGAAGTAACTTGGTCAATTGACCACTAAAACATACATACCTTGTAACAAATCCATTTATCTAGTGAAACACTTGTATGTACCAGTAACAAGTTTTATTTATTAATTTATGTACATATATCTTAACATAAGTATGTGACGAAGATATGAAAAATGAGTGACATGATGCACTTCTCGTGAGGATAATGTTCGCATTGTTAGAAAGAAAAAGTGAAACGGCCATGTGCCCAAGGGGGAAGGACATGACATCTGTGTGAAATTGAAATATAAAAAATTTTATTTTTTACCCAAGTGCATGCTTTTGACCCGGTCAAATCGCTACTTGAATTTCCCTTCTCTCTCTAATGATGTCGTGAAGACGTTTAGGGAAACCTACTGTTCTTACCCCAGAGTGAAATCTACAACGCAATTTTCTAAATGACAAAAAACTTGGTATATTTTTATTGTAAGATGACAAGTTGGATTCTGTACTATCTGGCACCACCTTTCCCCACAACTTCGCTTACATATAAAAGTACAAGGCTCGTTTGCGTATAAACATTTTTAAAGGTTACTGATGGTAGAGGGGAAGTATAAAATTGGTCTGTACTTCAGTAGAATTTTCAATAAATTACCCCAGTTGGCCAGGTCTTTAATTTCATATAGTATATTTATTTAATATTTAATAACTATTTTCAAGAACAAAGAAATGAAGGGAATTACATAAAGGATTCCAGAGTTGGTGGTATCAAACTACACCCTCGATGGTACGTATCTTCAAGCTCATATACTTGAAGTGGAAACTGGAAAAAAAACCTAACAAATCTCACTAAGTTTCAACGAAGTTGAAATCACTAGCACGACAATTAACAGATCCCTTCGAATATTATTATTGGAATGAACAGAAGTAAAATCTGGAGCTCTTTTTTGATACATAAATGGTTAAGAAATGATACGAAAATTAATTTTTAAATTGTGGCAAAATGAAATTTCTTATCTTGGAAAAGGATAAGAATTTTATCTCATATAGGAAGGAAAGTTCTATAGTTCAAGGGCGTGACCAGATAAATAAACTGTATCGGTGAAACTCAGCAGCTTGAAACATATTTTCTCCGTCGGGTACGACTCCGAAGTCAGGGACGTGTTCCGATGGAAAAATGGATAAAAGCCCTCGCATGAAGTAGGGAGAAGGTGGAGAAAAAACAAACCGGGAACAATAAGGAGTATATCATCTCTTTTTTCTAAATAAGCCCGTTTAAGACGTGTTTGTGTGTGTATCGCATCGACCCGTAGCATATGGGACGTTATAAATTTAACAAGATGTCAGCCCAAAGTTCTCGTTTCCTTTTATTTAAATAACCGCCATAAATTTCTCCGACTCGGGCTCCCTTCTATTTATTTATAAAAGTCGAAGTTGGAAAATGTGCACAACGGTCATTAGGGATGACCGTTTTGAATAAAACTTCGAGCCCGAAGTCTGCTTAGATCGTTACCGATTGTCCCGAGGTAATGGGCCCAAAGCTAACGATCTGTTAATACACGAAAGGCCGCGGTCCATCGACCCGCTGATATTCAATTACTCCGCGGTTCGACCCTTGAAATTTCCCGTCTGGTCGAATACAAGCTGAGAAGGCATAAACAGAAAAGAAGTTCTTTGCACTCACTTCGCACACAATACAGTTGTTCTAGACCGTTGACCTGGCTCTAGGTCACTTACTTACTGGGTCCACCTACACTCTTCAGCTTCGGCGTGACACAAACTCACCATTGAACTTGCGTAAATCAGTGCTTTGATAATAGAAAACTCTCCGTAGCACACTTTCATCACCACCCTCTGCTTTCTGATAGACATCTGCCAATTATTTCTAGACGGTGTTGAAACAGATGGTCTTAACCCTTGGTTCTAACTGGCAGTTGTGAGGATGTGGCTTTCTTTCAACACCCAGTATTTAAGAAACGCATTAACTATGACAAAATCACCTCTTACATCCATATTATTAGTTAATGGAATTATTTTTATAATCATTACCTTTGCCGATTAGGTGGTCCGTTTATCTTCGCGGGCTTCTATGCCACTATAGTTTGTCTTCATTTTGGAGTTCTAGTTCGACCTTTATTTGTTTATCGATGTACTAAAAGTGGAAAGTTTCGTTTCAGTTACACCGAAACCGGTGAGTGTAGACTGACCCAGTGACAGTGCCGACATTTGACCATTGACGGACCCTTCGACCAACCCCATGCAATCCGTACGTGTGGTATCTTTGAGGATCTTTTATATACTTTCTTCATACAGGATCTTTCTGTCATACTTCCGGTGTTTTGATAAATTTTCTGCCTAACTATCATAAGTAATAATTTTTATAGAAACTCATGAATTTTTGATCTCGTTTAATTTTTTTCCTTTAAACTAGGAATGTTGTAAATAATATAACGACAAAATTATATACATATTCAGTGTGAAATAAACTACAAAAAATATGAGTGTCCTGTTCTTATGCTCGTCTACGAAAATGAAGTAATTTTATGAGAAAAACCATGAAATAAATGGTTAGTTAAATTTTATGACGAAAACCGTTTAATAAATGGCTATAGGTATTCCGATCTTTTGGTTAATTTTCTACCAAAAATTTTTTTTAAATAATCACTAACAAATTTTTGATGTCGGTTAATTTGTTTTATACTAAAATAATTATGTTGTGGTTAATATAACGACACTAATACATACAGTTTGAAATAAAATTATGAGTGTCCGGTGTTTTGTCTTAGACTGTACTCGATGCTACCCGACGAAAATCGCGCAGGAGGAGTAGGGTAGCGTTGCGTGGCATATGGCAGTTCTGCACGGGGGTGATACAATGTTATGGAAAATTCTTACGATTTCCGTCAGGTCGCGTCGAATAGCATTGCGTCGCGCAAGTGAGTTCCGACATGTGACCACCGACTCTCCGACCATGAAATCCTAGTCCGTACTTGCGGTAACTTCACTATATTTAAGGATTTTTATATACTTATGTCTGTCATCGAAAGTCTACTTCTAAAAAATAGATCGTAAGCTAGAAAATGTGTAATTATATTGTTCTTTAAGACATGATGAAGTTTAAGTAAAGGGATGAAAGCTTTATACAGATATCGTGCCATAATTCTAGTTTTATCACACCTGACAGAACATAGCTTTATAATTTATATACATAGTTTTATGCAAATGTAAATGTTTTCAGAATGATTATTTGACACGATATAGGTCCGGTGTTCTAATCCTGGCATACCATTGGACTAGTTCCTTTTTCTTCTATTCGTCTTTCCATGATTTGCTGTACAACTCTTGGAAAGGCAATCAAAACATATCTATTTGACTACATTACACATCATCAAATACTTCGGTCTCCTGCTGAATCACAGAGATTTACTTTACTCCTCGCTTCTAATTTTTTTTTAAGCATCATTCTTATGATATGACGTTATTCCGTTTGTGAATACATGTAAAAAGACAACCTACATCAGTATTAGACGAATAAATTTCATTACGAGTATTCTAAATTCTGTACTACCAACTGGAACTTTGGTGTTACTGCCAAGCGGCTAAATTGTTTAGCTAAATTGACTCGGGCTTTGTTTCATGCTGGATATGCCAAGGACGGATCGTCCCGCTGAGTATCGGTTGTTTGTAGCTGTAACGGTGAGCGTTGCCACCGGAGCGGGAATTTACTTCCTTGGGAAAGGGCCATACATCCTCCTCAGCCCGCTTTGGAATATTTAATTAACCCTCCCCGTTATACAAGTATGCTTCGGAACAAAAGTTGTTTATCTTCTTTCAAGCGCTAATTAAATTTTGAATTTCCTTTTCGCCGGGGTTATTCTTAAATCCGCGTCAGGCCGTATTTGCGTCCGGCCCAACCGGTTCCTCTACGCTAATCATCAGTTCGACTGGGGCCTTTTCCTCTTAATCATTCCCAGGCTTTTCTGAATGATTTTTCTTATGATTAATGCAACAGTAATAATAGTGAAAAAGGAGAAATTGCAATCACAATAGGAGCTGCGAGGGAAATAATTAAAAAAGAATAATCATTCCTTGTTGGATAATTGACATCCTAATTAAGTTAGAATTCACCATCTCAAAACAAGATACAGTAAAAGTACTTTAGGTTTTTTAGCTAGCTTAATTAGTGTGAGGTTAGTTGAATTGAAGGTCTAGCGTTTGAGATTGTTTCTTTAATATCCAACTCAGTTCCTTGGATTAGTTAATTTTGTTTCATTATTTCTTGATTTTTCATGCAATTTACGTATAATTTCACTAATTTCAGAGATAATTTATTTTGATCACAATGCCCTTTTCCTCACAGTTGATTCGGACCGATAAATTATATTTCCTGAGCATGCTTGGTTACTTAAAGTGTTGAACACACCCGATGCAACTCTGCGACGCCTACCCGATGCTACCCGACGGCTTGCCACATTCTGGGTAGGGCGTGCAATATGCGACGTCCAGTGAGACAGCGTGTATCACAAATCACTATCACAACAGCAAGCCTCTTTTGTTCTTAATGTTTTATTTTGGGCAAAACCATGTAATAAATTATTAGCTAAATTTAATTATTTTAAATAAAGTTATTCCGGAGTTTCGATAAATTTTCTGCGTGACTGTCATAATTAAATAATTGTGATAAAACACGAATTTTTGATCTAATTTAATTCGGTTTACATATATGTATTTTGAAATAAACTACAAAAATGACTGTCCTGTTCTGACACTACTCTACGAAAATAATGTAATTTTTTGAGCAAAACTGAAATAAAGTGCTAGTAAAATTCATTATATCAAATAGGTATTCCTATGTTTTGGTCAATTTTCTAGGAAACCATAAAAAAAAAATTATAACAGCTAATCAATTTTTGATCTCGGCTAATTTCGTTTATACCAAAATAATTACTTATTTTGTAGTTAATTTAACGGCAATAATACATATTCTTTGAAATAAAATATGAGTGTACGGTTTTTTTTTTTTTTTGTCTTCGCCTGTACTCGTTAGTTAGTACACGACGAAAATCTGGACAGTAGGGAATGCGTAGTACCGTAGCGTTGCGTGGCATCGAACAGATCTGCACGGGGGTAATAAAATCTTATGGAAAGTTGAACTTTGGATTTGCGCCAGGTAGTGTCGCATAGCATTGCATGTGTGCCCAACTTAAAAGAAGTTTTGTTTGGGGTGTACTTTTTGTAAGAAATCAAACAATTTTTATTTCGAACTTTTTATAACAGAGTTACTAGTCAGTTAATTGCACATGTTTAATTTATGGATTATATTATTGCTTCATTTCGGACAAAGAGTCGGATGGGCTTTGTCATTGTTCGATTGTCTTTGTTCAGGAAGTTGCGTTCCCCAGGAGTTGCCGGCCAGGAGATTCCGGGTTGTGTTCAGCCGACTTTTCTCACGAAGGGGAATTTATTCGATTCCAATTTATGATATTCAACGGTCGGTGTCGGTTTTAAAGCATAACGATTGTCAAAGGTTATTTTCTCGTCCGGGACGGGTTCGGGTTTCGAACGGGTTTTGTACTTTGTAGTTTGTGGTTCCAGTACGTGTTTTGCTGAAAAGGTCGTACCACTTAGGTCAAACGCTAATCTCTTCATGAATATTTACCGAAAGAAGCGAAGAACGTTAGAAGAAGGGGCCGTTTTCGCCGGCTCCTCGTTCTTTCTTTCAGCGGGAGAGCAACGCGTCGAACCTCTGTCAAATTTAACAACTGGCGGGAGATTCGGTCCAAGTTCATAACGATACAAGCTCCTCGGAACGAGCAACCTCTCTGCCAAGAGCTATTAAAGTGGTGTTACAAGGAGTTTGGTAATTAGGAGAAAGCCGTCTTACAGTAAACAAAGCGGATTCTCAAACACAACTACGAACAACACTAAAGTTTCATGCTAGTTTTAACCCACATCCCAAACATAAGATACTTGTCTGGCAAATGTATAAATAATTTTTTACCTGTTCACCAGATATGAGGTCATCATGATATTTAACATTTTAATCCTAATCTCTTCCTAATCTCAAAATTAATCATTTCCAAGAGAAATCATAATTGCATCATTTTAATTCACAACATTTCCTTTTTCCCCCCAGAGATTAAACGTTGAATTTAAAAAAGTACCAAAGTCCAAGTGTTCTATTAACTTTTGAGTTACTCGGACTCAAGACACCGACGACTAAACTGATCAATAATACCAAATAGAAATGATGGAGTAAGCGTGGTGTTCAGTCCATTTTAAAAAGATGGTCCCTGCTCACAGTAAGTTGTTCTGCAAAGATCTGGATTTCGAGCCCTTTAGCTCATCATCAGCTTGCAAAAATCCTTCAACCTGATGGTGAGCTAAATGGCTCGAAATCCGGTTCGTTGCAAAACAATTTACTGTGAGTAGGAACTTTTTGTCTTTTAAGGATAACAACCAAATTTCAGGTTCATCACCCCTCAGACAAAAACGGACAAATTTCTCAATAGTTTATTAACATGATTTGGTCTGTTCAAAACTGGCCAAAAGGAGTTTTTTGTTTTTTCTTTCGATTTCTTTTGGTAACCACTTTTACAATTAAATGTCTGTAAATCAATCTTGGTCGGTTACGAACAAGACCTAAACTCTTTAGGAAACATATTCCATTAAGAGCAAATGTAAACTTTACCTGTTTTCTCGCCTTGCGCTACTCCTTAAGATTTTAATAATGGCAGAATTTCAGCAATTTCAATAGCAGCCAATATATTATAAATAATTAAAAATTGAGAAGAAGTTGACACAAGTATGCCTCGAGACCTGGGTTTGAATCTTTTCCGTGACTTTCCATCCTAAGTTTCCATTGTTCATTAGCGGTTATGCACCTCTTCAGGGTCATGAGAACACATGGACACTGCAGAAATAGAAGGGTTAAATTTTTCCTCACCAAGGCAGAATCCTGTGAACATGCTTTTTTACAATTATTCGCATTAATTTAGACAAATAAGGATGTAATTAAAAATTAGTCAGCTGACACTCCTTTAATCTGGCCGTTACCGATCGTTTTGGTCTTCCTATCCTCGTTGGGCCGAGACACACTAAAGCCGGGAGCACGCTATGTGATGCTCGATACAAATCCAAAATTAAATTTTCCATAATATTGTATTACCCCCGTGCACATCTGCCCGATGTTACGCAACGCTACCCTACTCTGCTACGCGATCCCCACTGACTAGATTTTCGTCGGGTAGCATCGAGAACAGTCGAAGACAAAAGAAACGGGCACTCATATTTTTATTCAAACTACATGTATTATGGTCGTTATATTAATTACAACGTACTTATTTCCATATAAACCAAATTAAAAGAGGTCAACAATTCATGAGTTTTTATTAAAAAATTTAATTATGACGGTTAGTTAAAAAATTTATGAAAACACCGGAATAACTTTTTTTTAAATAAATTTAACTAACATTTTTGGTTATGGTTTTGCTCAAAATAATACATTAAGAACAAAAGAGGCTTTGCGATTTTGCTACTGATTTTTTGATATACACCGTGGACTGCATTGACGTCGCATAGCTATGCGTACCCTACCACAACGTGACAAAGCGTCGAGTACTGTCGCATAGTTTTGCTTAGGTTAAGTGTGTCCCCGCCTTAAAGATTGCGTAATGCAAAAACGTGTCTGACAGACCAACCCAACAAAGAGGCAGGTCAAAATGATCGGTAACGCGAATTACAGGCTCATCGTCCTGCAGCCCTCATAAAGAAATTCCACAATGAAACTGCTTTATCACTATTTGAGTATTGGGTATTAATTTTGTTTATGTGATTTCTTTCTCTATGTCCTGAAAGAAGGTTTATCAAGATTTCATAATTTTCTTCTCTTTACACTTTCTAACAAAAACTATCACAGAAGACTTGTGAATTGTTGAAACACTTCTGACGGACAGAACCGGCGAGAAAGGACCACCAGTTTACAACAAAATTCACTTATGTTTTCCTTATCCTTGTAATTTTTCTGTTTCTATCCGAAAGGACAGATACGGGGAATCAGCGAGTCTGGAAACTATTTCCGTTACGTCATCGAACCCCGATTTTCGAGTTGAAAAAGAGAAAAAACATCGTCCTTGATGGCCGTATCTCCTTTTGTGATTTGATCGCAATAAGAGGATGGAGTCGATTGTTGCAACTCGTAACCGGCTCTGTCCGTGATGTCTGAATTAGTCGCGATGGATGTCCCCCTCACCACGCAGTCAATCCGTTGCAGGTAATTACACTTCACGGTCTCGGATCCAATTTCACCGTCCAACTAAAATTAATGCACAAATCCAGTAGTAGTGCGATTAAATAGTTAGCCCCGATTTGAAGTAGAGTTTCGACACGTATCGTTAATTGTAATCCGGTGTCTTAAGTTTTGGCGTAAATGGATTTAATTACTGAGAACTGGGACAGACGCGGAAAAGACAAATAGACTTTCAGCACTAATGAGCACCGTGGGCGTACTGCGGCTTGTCACTTCTGAAGGCCGTGACATTAACATCTTTTATGTATGTCGTCAGGTTTTCGTACTTCCTCTTCGGCCATAGTTTTTAAGACAATAAGGTTAATCGCGTCATAGAAACAAATTTAAATTTATTTTGTTGGGAGATATCTTAACGGGAAGGACAACTCAAGTGATGAACTGCTGACAACCGTCAACTAGCTCTCTTGGCTCGAGGCAAAATTTCTCATTTTTTATTTATTGGCTCTAGAGAACGTAGAAAGACGACTTCTATACCTGGCCAATACTGGAGATAGTTCCTTCGCTGACCTCGATATCAGTCACGGCTGGTCAATTTATTTATTTATAGTTTTTTGCGAAAGGGTGTGAATGTAAAAACGTCAATTATCTTCAAAGGTCGTTAATCGCCGGTGAAACAATGAAAAGCTAAACTGTTCCATTTTTTCAGTTAAACCCAACTTAAAATGGCGGTAAACTGAACATTAACTAAGATAAATCGATGTTCTTATATTCTTTGTCGTCCTTAAAAATCGGAATTTTTTTAAAATAAATTCCAACAATAAATTTAATCCACTTTTTCTTATTAGTCTAATTGACCATATTAATTATTCCACTTAATTTTTATTTAAATGTAAGGTTTTTGGTTGAGTTGAAAAATTAATTTCACCATCTGGATTCGAACCCACTGAAAAAAAGGCCAAATGCAGGTTGAGATGAGAAGTTGGTCGAGGGGGTCGAAGTCACGATAGCATAGTAGTTAGAGCAGAGCGTTTTTAGCCGAAGGTCCTGGATTCGAATCCCGCTCGTTACTAATTTTTCATCTCAACAAAAATTCATATATAAACAGCAAAACAACTGAAGGAACCGGATCAGGTGTTTTTTGTACAAGCCCAAAATATGAGCAATCAAACTCACTAGGGAAGTACACCTCGGTCTTTCAAGCAGAAATACATGCTATCAATGCTTGTGCCCTGGAAAATCTTAAAAGAGGTTACACTGACAAAAAAATCCTCATAAGATCAGACAGCCAAGCAGCTATCAAAGCACTGGCATGCACAAGGATTACATCAAAATTAGTTAGTGAATGCATGCAAAATCTCCAAAACCTGGGAAAACACAACAAGGTAACGGTATCCTGGGTGCCAGGGCACAGGGGAATTTTGGGTAATGAAGAAGCAGACAGACTGGCCAGAGGAGGATCCACAAGACCATACATAGGCCCCGAGCCTATCCTTGGGATATCCAAAACAAACGTAGAATCCTCCATCGCAGAATGGATCCAAATAATATAAAGAGAAAAATGGATACACTCTAGCAGTGCTAGACACAGTAAACTCATGATAAAACAACTCTCACCAAAACTGGCAAAAACACTGCTACAACTGGAGAGAGCAAATCTCAGAGGAGTGGTAGGACTACTAACCGGCCACTGGCACCTGAGAAAACATCTACAAAACATGGGCATATATAATAGTGATCCAATTTGCAGACTATGTAATGAGGAGGAGGAAACAGCCACTCATATCATCTTCGAATGCGGAGCAACGCTCAATGGAGATTCAATCTGGGGCACAAAAATGACTCAGAGAACCACATTGAAGCAATAACAGTCAATGACTTGATACTCCTGAGAAAAAGGATCGAGTCTATTGACTAAACTAAAGAACTAGGAAGGTACAATAAGCCAGAAGGCTGCAGTGTCTGGGGCACACAAACCCCACCTCCTAGTACCTTTGCAACCATTCCGTTCCATATATAAACAGAATAATTAATTGGAATAATACAATTTTAAACTATCCAGAATGCCCAAATTTTGTTGTAAACTAGGTTTAAGATGGTGTTTTCAATTATAAATATAATTTCTTTAAAAATATATATTCTCTAGCGTTTCAGTTAATTGAGAAAAATAGAAGAAAAAAATTTAAAACATTCAATTTAAGAATTCTATTCTACCGTTCTATTAGTTGAGAATGCTAAATTGTATTGCTAGTTTGTGATCCATTTTTATTATTATTAGCAGCTTTATTGTAATCATCATCAAGTGTCCATAACGAAAATTAACGGTCATTTTTCTGAAGTTTTCATGTAAGCCTGGGCTGTTTGGGGATGTTAAGCTTTGAACTCTTGATCCTCTTCTTGGAGACTGTTCGCTTGAGGTTGTAGTGCTCTTTTCGTCTTCGGTTGTTTTTAAATGGTTGCCATAACTTAAAACGGCTAAACGCGTCTGACATCCCAAAGAAGCGAGATTAGTCGGACGAAGATTTTCGTAAAAGTTAAAGTTACATGTTGGCCCGTAGACCACTCGGAAATTTTAACAAAGGAAAACGCTTTGTTGTCAGATCGTCCAGTTTTTTTTTCTTTTCTTCTTCTTCTTCCCGATCATAATGGGCCTGATCGCCTAATATCTTACTTGTCCTTCAAGATTGTATTTTATAAATTTCGATAATAATAGGAATTTATTTCGTCTAGAAAACAAAATATTGTTCCTTGTCGTTTCTTACTTATGAGCACCGTGGGCGTACCGCGGCTTGACACTTCTGAAGGCCCTGTCATAAATCTTTTATGTCGTCAGTTTTGTCGTACTTCCTCTTCGGCTATATTTTTTCACAATTTAAGTCTAAATGTTGGTGGTGTGGGGGCCACAACGGTTTAACCATTGATACGGTGCTCATCACTGTAAAGGTCCCGGGTTCGAATCCAGCGGCCCTGCATTACAAACACTTACAAATTGGCTTATTTCAAAAACACCGGCACCCTGAGGGTTCGTACGACCTCTGCTGTTTAAAAAAAAATTTAAGTCTGTTAGCTTTTGACCTCTTCTCTGAGACAGCTTATGCTCCAGACTATGTTGCTCTTTTCACTGGGCAAATATATAATCATATAAATAACAAATAATATAACGTTTATATCAAAATGTCGACCAATAGAAAACGTTTGTATCATATACAAATACATTTCTCAGGGGATTTAGAGAATGTCGACGAAGGTTTTTGTTATTTTCGACTGGACCAAATTTAAATTTTAAAGCAGCCCGTTATGATTCGAGTGTGTCGAATAAACCGTTTTGCCCGGCACGTGATTGCCGATGCGTTACGTCGAGTGTGGACTTGAATTTTAAGCTCGCGCACTTGAACGACTACCGCGCAACCGCGCTTGATATCCTGAACATACTGAAATGTCACATGACATGTCTCATGAACGGCCGGAAATATTTTTTATATGAAATTGACACTACTTAATGATGAAAAAAAAGACATTCTATGTTCTGAAAGATCATAGTTTAAATGTACTTCATTGCACAATAATAAATTGGGCATGAAGCGTTTTTTTTTGTTTTTTTTTATTAGATGATAAAACGATTTATGAAAGTGACTTGTGCGGTCCGACAGTACGATCCGTTGGCAGGTGATGGATGTAAGTGGTCGTCTCCGATCCGCCTCGTTGATCCTAGCTGTGCCTGGTGTTTATCCTTTTTTGGTTTAAAGGTGCGCCTTATAAAAGAAAACACCGAGAAAAGAAGGAAGTATGTAACCTATATAGATGGCATAACTTGGATTGTTCAATGTACTGAGTTTTACAAGGTGATCTTTAAAAATTAAATTAGTTTTTGCCTTGTGTAAACTCATTATGGATTTGAAGGGTGATTTAGAATTTTATCCTTGAAATGCCGAAATGCGTTGACCTCGTTTACCATCCGATGACCAGTCCGAATCTTCCGACCTTCACCGGCCTGAACTTTTTCGGCCGCGAGACCATTGTTCACGCACGACTCCATGCCGTTCTTCATGAACCTGACCATTATTCGGCCGTGGTTATTCTCTTCGAAAAGTGGCTAGTCCAACTGTTTTGCAACCGTTGAATAGGCCTCGTAATTACCCGCGAATATGAATACCTTCAACACCCGATCTCGTATGAGGCAATATTTTGAACGATAATTTCGACAATTTATTTCCACGTGGCCAATTGGATTTAGTTTCTCTTTCCTATCAGAGATTATTTCGTTGTAATGAGACTTGACGAAGGAAAATACTAATAAACCATCAGACAGGACCAACGAAAATACATTTATTTCGGTACTGAAACAAAAGGGTTGATGTGACGAGTCAGTCTTCCAAAGTATCCCCAGCATTTCTCATCCTGTCCCAACTTATGGAATCTAATCAGTTCTCATACTGGAAGCGATCTCTAATCGTGCGACCATATGTATTTAGTCCTGCGATTTTTTCCCACAAACTGAAATTTTTTAACCTATGTCCTCGCTATTTTTTCTTTATTTATCACATTTTCTATTGGGTTGTCCGGAAAATAATGCAGGATTTTGGTATTAAACAAAAAAAAAAGAAACTAGTTACTTTAAAGCAATGTTCTTTAATCAAAATAATTTCCCATACTCTCAATACATTTCTCCCAACGTGTTGGTAACTTATTAATTCCGTCTGAGTAGAATTCAGAATTTTTAGAATTGATAAAGTCAATAAATGCATTTTCCAGTTCCGTTTGATTTTTGAATATTATGTGTTGTAAGTAGTGGTCCAGGTGTCTAAAAAAATGGTAGTCAGTAGGCGAGAGGTCCGGAGAGTAGGGTGGGTGAGGCAAAGTTTCATAGCCAAGCTCCAATAATTTTTGTGACGTTACACGTGACACATGTGGTCGAGCGTTGTCATGCAACAAAATGGGCCCTTTCCGATTGACCAAAGAGGTGGTCAGCGACGGTCGTTTTACTGACTTTGAGTTGCTCTGCAAGTTCTCGAACAGTTGTTTTGGGGTTTTCTTCCACCACTGATCGCAGAACATCATCATTAAGAGAGGAAGGCCTTCCACGACCTTCTTCATCTTCAAGGCAGAAATCTCCCTCCCGAAATTTTTTAAACCACCTTTGCACAGTGCACTCATTAACACAACCCTCGCCCCAGACTTGGTTAATGTTTCTAGCCGTTTGGGCTCCGCTTCGGCCGAGTTTAAACTCGTAAAAGAAAATCGTACGAAATTCTCGCTTTGACATTATAAGGATGACTGAATTATTTCCAAGTAGCGGAATGCTACAGAGGTAAACAAACAATATCATTTGGAAGAGGATTAATAAGTGTTGACATTCATACAAATGAGTAATCCTATAAACGTAAACAGAATATTTTATATAGATTTTTTTTAATGAAAACTTAAAATCCTGCATTATTTTCCGGACAACCCAATATATTAACTTGTATATAACCTTTGAATCGATAAGTAAGTATTTATGTATGAATGTTATTGCATAAAAGGTTTGATTTCTTTACATAGTATTCAATCGGTTCCATGGCACTATTGCACTTTTTTACCTAGTATGCATTAAATATATTAAATCATTATATTTCGTTGTCCGATTGTCCAAATAACATCTTTCAATTAATTATTCTTGCTGAAAAGTATTGGTTGGAATGAAAAAGTCAGTGTCACGAGCAGGATTCGAACCCACGACCTTTGGCTCTCACGCTTGAGCTATCGTGACTTCGATCCGCTCGGACACCAACTTACCATGTCAACCCATTTTTCGACAAAAGGAGGGAAAATTCTAGGGCTCGACTCCTGCTCGTGACACTAACTTCTCATTTCAACCAATACTTTACATAAAAATTAATCAAATAATAATAAACACTTATTGAAAAAATATAGTTTAGGGCGAAGATATATTTCTAAAAGCCATTAGAATAGGCATTATACCAAACAATAAAGGTATTAACCTCCACTATAAATAAAACAATAAGAATATTCAATAAAAACAACAAATCAAGGACAAGGACTCAACATTAATTTATTATTTATCACTGCAATTCGTTAGCCCATGCACATTGGCTGACATATTTGTACGTACGGTGGTTCAAGACTTCCCTATTCTAAATAAATTTCTTATATTGGTTATTTATGAATCGATGATAAATATTTACAATTGCTCTGCTCTGTAGATGTGGTTGCCAAGCTTAGGTATGGTAAAACTGAGAACACACCCGTTGCAACGTTATGCGACGTCAAGTCCACGCGACGTACACTCACACAACGTGTATCAAAAATCAGAATCGCAATCGGAACGCCTCTTTTGTTCTTAATACACTATTTTGAGCAGAACCTTGTAATAAATTGTTAGTTAAATTTATTATATCCAAAAATGGTATTACAGTGTTTTGATCGATTTTCTACTAAACCATTAAGTTACTAAACCCTGGCCATGAAGTTTATCTCAATAAAGATCGAAACCTTGGCAGGTTAAAGAAAATGTTTCTCTGAAACCTACATCACACCAGACCGCATCTCACGATTTCTGAATATTTTTCGATTGACGCTCACCAATCACCACAGATTCACATTAATGTTTTTTAAAATAAAAACAACTGAATTTTTGATCTCGGTTACTTTGGTTTATATTAAAATAAGTATGTTGTAATTAATATAACGACAATAATACATATAGTTTCAAATAAAAATTTGAACTCCCGGTACTTTTGTCTTCGACTGTACTCGATGCTACCCGACGAAAATCCGGACAGTGGGGAGGGGATCGCGTAGCGTAGAGTAGAATAGCGTTGCGTGGCATCGGGCAGCTGTACAAGGGTATAATATAAGCTTATGGAAAATTAGACTTGGATTTGCGTCGGGCAGCATCGCATAGCGTGTTCCCCTCATAAGGGTTACGTCGAGTCCAACGTAGAAATCCTCCAGTACTTCGTAGATCAGCATTTTTGACTACTTGTAGGTTAGGAAAATTTAATTTAGATTTCCCAAAATTGGATGGTTGTCCGTTATGAATTGATGTATGTATTGTTCATACATAGGTTTGTTGTGTTCATACGTGAACATATTTAAGACCACGAAAAGCTCCTTGAGATGGTTCATGTTTTTTTTTGTCATTGTGGTATTAACAGCCTGGAATTATAAAATCTGGAACATTCCAAACCATGTAACACTCTCACCATTCCGTCTGATTCTCCATTTTTCAAAATATTTCAAACACCTGCCCTTCATAAGTTTCTGACGATAGAATCTCTCCAACAGTTAAAGGCTCTCATAAACGCCGTATTATCAGCAAAGATAGTTAGCTTGCAAACGTCATTAACAAATATGCTGAATAAGATTGGTCCACGAACTGACCTTTGGGGTACCCAGATTTTATATTTCTTAAAGATAACCTTATACCAACAATCCGTATAGTGATTGTCCAGATGGTTATGTAATTTAGGTAAATGAATTTGTTAGGTATTTATGAAATTAATATGACATCTCTAACCGCCATCAGGCATTATAATGATGTATGAATTTAATTGCGATATTTTATTTATGTAGATATTTCTTTGTCTTCGGTTCATCAATAAACTACCACTTTTAACTAGGCCAAACAACATAATTCATCCCTAGAACCGTTTAATGAGGGACAAACTACTCTAACAAGCCTTTTTCAATGTGAAACTCATGTCGTAGAACTAAGTTGTCCGTCGCAGTTGTATGTAGTTCCAGAATGAAATCCACCTCTGCGTGAGGATTCTCACTGTCATCTCTCGATTCTCCTTTGTAACCTGTTCCTCGTTTAAAAGTCCAAATTGTCATATTTATCAAGAAAAACCTGTTTAAAGCTAATAATTGACGGCTTAGGCCCTTTAACATGTCATTAATAAAGAAATGATGAAACGCCGGCTTGCACGACTCAGGAGCGCATCTGAAAAATTTCCCACCAATTACGTACGCCGCAGGAGACGCCGGAACGGCCGATACAACGTGACCGGGCCAGTTTTTACTTTTTGTTTTCGATTCCTGCCTTCCGAAGTCGATTATGTTATTATTTTTTAAAGCAAGTAATTGTGTAATTATATTCAAGGTCGATTAATGACAGGCCAGGTCCACGAGACGATGGACCAGATCACGCCATTATTGGCCTGGAAGAGGAATCTGGCCGGGGGCTCTCATGAATCGACGTCGCGTTCACGGATCCATCGATTACTCGCAGAATTTCCTAATTATAAGTCTATGGAAAAAACCGATCATCATTGAACTAGTACAACAAATAAGAGGGCGACGGATTTATAAAGCGCTGGAACATCATCGAGACGTATGTAAAAGCTATGAAACAATTCAAAACAAAGGTAAAAGGATCGTAAACGTTGTTTCTGAAAATAAGACACGAATCGTGTTCTTCAACTTCTCAACTGAATTTTTATATGTCGACACCCATCGTGTGAACCGGGTCGCCTCTTGGGCGTCTTCAGTTCCCGAAACAGAACCAGTGCCATCCGATCCTTCGGGACGTCATGGTCATATTGACAAAGCTTCCAATAATTCCGGTGTATTGACATCACTCGATAAACCTCCTGAGACCGATGGTGAATACACTTCCTTCATATCATAGCCAGGCCGTTCATTAATTGAAAACTGATTATAACAAAAACTGACCGAAAATCTTCATAACTTGCACTGTCTTTCGATAATCGCTTTGAATAACTACCTAAACTTTACACAACAGTCGTGATGTTTCAAAACCGGCAAAAATCAGTATTATTAGCCTTTTGTCTGTCAAATGGACATTGCTGACTCAACAGAATCGAGAGTAACAGAAAATATGTCGTGAAAGACGCCAAGAAGAACTAGGATCGATGAACATATAAATTTAAGAAAGATCCTATTAAGGAAAATATGTTTTCTTTCTTTCTTATTGCATTTAATTAACAATTTATTACACGGTTTGGCTAATAAAATTAAACTAACAATTTATTTCCTCGTTTTGCTCATAACATTACACCGTTTTCGTCAGTAGCGTCCTAACAGGACTATTTTTACAGTTTATTTCAAACTAAGTATACGTAATTTTGTGGTTATATTATTTGCAACATTCCTATTTTAATGTAAACCAAATTAAACGAGATCAAGGATTCGTGAGTTTTTAGAAAAATTATTGAATTATACTGGTTAGACTGAAAAGTTATCAAATCGCGGGAAGAGCTTTATTTAAAACAATTAAACTTAACTATCAGTATTACATGGTACAAAATATGCGTTGAGATTATGTGGCGCGCGCTTGATGTCGCATAGATGTGCACATCCCACCAAAAGAGAAAAGGTGCCGGCTAGCGTTGCATCGTGTAAGCGTTCCCAGCTTTATTCCTCATTTTTATGCGGTCAATATTCCCTGGATTATCCTTCCCCTGCATGAAATTATTTGTGGTAGATTCAGAAGGATTCAAGGCTATGTACGATTTTTCCTACTTATTCGAAGGTTAACGTTTAATGTCATGGCATACCTTCATTAAGCGAACTTATTTGCTCAACAGTTATAAAATCAGTTTAGCGACGTACGATTTTGGAAATAACGATGGAGTCGATGAACTTTTGATAATCGGTCGATAAATATTAATCATCCGAAGTGAAGATTCTCCGAAACGTGCCCAACTTCGGCAAGAAATGATTGACGAGAGAGTAAATGCGAAATGCGGTTTCGTACTTCGTTAAATAGAAAATGAGCCGAATATATGGATAAACGTGAGCGACGACGTTCAAAATAGAAACCCAAATGGAGAGTTTTCATTGTTAGGGTAAAAACAGTCATTCCAACGGCAGCCTTAATATAAACGTTCGTTATATTAATATCTTATTTGGTAATTCAACCGATAACTTTCCTTAGTCAGCTGTTGAGTAAGATCACGTCGGATTTATAGGCCAAGAACGGACGGAAAGTTCAGGGAGGGAGGGGTCAGAGATTCGATCTTTACCGGCCGGAATAAATTTATATAGTCGAGGAAAAAGATGGATCAGAGATATCCATCGCCTCGGCCTTGCCTTTTTTCCCTGGGTTTCAGGAAGACCCGGCCTCGGTCAGCGTGCCAAGTGATCAATCAGAACGGCATGCGCTGGAATACGTGTCGTTCCGATGTGCATATCGTCGCGAGCACCGATGAATTAAAAATCAACAGGTGAATCACGCTTCGTGGTACGACTGGCAATAATGGATTATTCAGATTTAACAACTAAGGATTGTACAGTGCTATAAAGTAGCACTTGTCCCGCTTCACCAATTCGCGATCTTTTGTTGGTAAGATTTGATATAGTCGCTACCAATGTTCTTCTTCATGAATATATATCGATCTTTAAACATCATCCTAATTTTAATTTCCCACTTATTTACATATGTATTGAAACTATTTTTGCTGCTGATGTAGACGTCCTTCTGGCTCTACCACCACCCCTATCCAACAAAATATAAGATAGAGTGAATTCTCAGACTAATGCAGACCTTCAGGCAGTACATACCTTAGTCTGCTCCCATAAAATGAGCAATTAAAGCTTCAGGTGGAACTTCAGACAAGGTGCTAGTATGTCAACGCCATGACCCGATAATTTCCGATTTGTTGAGAAACTAAACCAAAATACCCAATAGAGTAGGTGGATAAAATTAAATTCTAGTTAATGCCATATCTGGTATTCAAATCTAAAATTGAGAATTGGTCGGGAGATGATATCTATGGAAATAAAACAGATGCCTTCGGCAATATGCCATGCTATTGAGGAATAACCTACTCGGGTAGCTAATCATAGACCAATAACTACCTCAAGTCCAATCCGTTTGGTTTTGCACACCCAATATACATTGGGGAAAAACAACGAAATTTTGCCCAATTAGGTAGGGTGTGCACATCTGTGCGACGTCATGCGCACGCCATGTAATCATGCAGCGTATATCACAAATCAGTATCACAATCGCAACGCCTCTTTCGTTTTTAATGCACTATTTTGAGCAAAACCGCAGTAATAAATTGTTAGTTAAATTTGATGAGCAGAACTATAATAAATTGCTTGTTAAAATTAATTGTTTTAAATAGTTATTCCCATGTTTTGATAACAATTTTCTGCGTAATCAGTATAGTTTAATAGTTTTTCTAAAAACTCGTGAATTTTTGATCTCGTTTAATTTGGTTTATATTAAATTAAGAAGGTTGTAATTAATATAACGACAAAATTACATGTACATGGAAATAAACTACAAAAAAATAATTCCCTTCTGTTCTGACACTACTCAACAAAAATGGTGGACATGAAATAAATTGTTAGTTAAATTCATTATATAGAAAAATGGTGTTCCGGTGATACGATCAATTTTCTGCCAATATATTCAAATTATTTCATTTAATTAAGGTTTGTAGTTGAGATAAAAAGGTTAGTGTCACGATAGAGATTCGAACCCAAGATGTTCGGCTAGACTCGGCTGCTCTACCGTGGATCGTGGGTTCGAATCCCGATCGTGACACTGGCGTTTTTATCTCAACTAAAAACCTTAATTTTTTTCTTAAATAAAATCGAATGTTTGATCTTTTTTAAATTTGATTTATACTAAAATAAGTATGTTGTAATTAATATAACGACAAAGATGCATGTTCTTTGAATAAATATATGAGTCTGTCCGGTTTTTCGACTGTACTCGATGCTACTCGACGAAAATCCGGACAGAGTAGTAGGGTAGCGTTGTGTGGCTTCTGACAGATGTGCACTAGTGTAATGCAATCTTATGGAAATTTAGACTTTGGATTTGCGACGGATAGCGTATCATAACGTTCCATCGGGTGTGTTCCCCACTTCAATTTCTCACCAAAGCTTTGGTAACTGGTAAAACAGACTTTAGATTAAAGAAGAGCTCCTCAAGCCTGAGATAGATATTGCATCATAGAGTTGATAGCCTAAAACTATACACTTCAGTCAAAATGATTTATACAGTATTGAAATTTTTTGTCGAATTTTCCATCAGTATTTTTGAACTAACTCTGTTAAGATAAAAAAAAAGTTGGAAAAAACTAGTGGTTTGTTTACCCGACTTCCTCATTCATTAGTGCGATTCCCACATTAAAGGAGTAACAATTCTTGCACAACGTCAAAATGTGGCCGAAGCTTGCCCAATAATAAAATCTCGTAGAGTTTCCCAAGATCGCCAGCCCGCTCGTAATCGGCCCGTTTCCCATCTCTGGGAAAAAAAGATTGTCCCTATTTCGTCTACCTTTAAACACTATTTGCAAACTTTTAATGTCCCAACCCATTGTTTTTCTGCCTTGAATTCTTGTCGATTAACGGGGTTTTAGGCCGAAATTAAACCCTGACAATGATTGGTTTTCTTCTTGCCTTAAATATATCAAAGCCAGTTTGGCATATTATTTATTTGTTGGTTAAAAAAAATGAATAAACACGCATTTACATTGTCCTGTTACTTGAGAAGATGCTGGGCGAAATTATAATTCAGGACCTAAAAGAATACCCCCCCCACTTAACCTGCTGGTCTTGAAAATGGTATAGGGGATTTTCAAGAAATGGCCAAAGCAACTGACTTTATTTCTAATAATAATAATAATAATGGGGGAAGTTTCGGGGCCGACAAAAAACTGAGGTCACTGCGGATCCTCTGTGTGTGTTTTTACTTCTTTTTCCGATATTTCAAGCTTAGTTTTCAACCTCCTGCATCTATTTGATCGTCTCGATTTGTTACTCAATCTCTACTTTTATATCAAAACTAAGACAGTATGTTGCTTAAATGCTCGTGTGTTGTTCAGGTTATCAACTTTTGAACCGACCGGCTCGCGCACACATGAAACTAAGAATTAATTAAAGTTAACGAAGAAATTTAAGAAAACTTGTCTATATGATAAAATACTAGCCTCTCAGCACCTTAGGATGTGAACTACAGATGAGCACAAAACATACGACACATAATATGCATTATCACCCAACACAGACGTCTCACTACCCCCTTACTACTCGACATTCCTCGTGGTGGGGTCGAACTCACTCCATTTTCGCTAATACTTTACATTTTCTCCCCAGACGTCACACGTACACCACATATTACCTGATATTTCCTGAGGCGGGAATATACAATCACTTCCTTTCTCGCTAATAAATTACATTCATTCCAGAAAATTAACCTAAGCACAACACTCTATACAAACTTAGAAGACTGGCCGCATTCACTCCCCTAGATTATTCGATATTCCTCGGGACATCTAACCCACTCACTTCTCGCAAATAAATTCCTTTTACTTTCCATACATTCACACACACCCCAGAGCACTGCATAATCCTCGGTGCTGAAGTTTCCCTTAATTTCTTTTCCACTCGTTTCTTCCATAATTAAAAGTCTGAACTCAATTTTGGATTATGTTGCCTAACATCAAGACATTAAGAAGAGTTTTTCAAAAAGTGGAAATATTATCCCATATAAGCATCATTGTACGTTGACTGTTGACTACTTGGTTAATTCGCCATCGAACATTGAATGGTAGACTTGAGTTCAGTTTTACAGTTCATGACATTCATTGCTCTTAGTTTTACTGCTCTTAGGCTGTGTTGTTTCGATCCGGCCCGGAGGACCAAACTCTGGTGCATCACCGACCTCGATCGATTGGGAGATTGTCAATCGCAAATGCGTTGGTAGATTACAACACTTTTCTGAATCCATCCGTTGAACCAAGTAGCCAATACAGGCGGTAAAAGTAATTTGTTGTATGTACGGACGATACTTTTTATCCAGCTGGACGGGTTTTATAAAAGCTTTCGATTCGCCACAAGAAAAAGAGGATTTTATATTAATTGTGTATTACAAACCTTTTCCTCGATATGTTAGGAATTTCCAATATACAGTATTTTTTAAAATAAAGTTATTAAGAGAAGGTAGACTAAATTTTATTAGATTAAATTTTTTTTTAAATATCCCTTGATATAAATACGGTTCGAGTAATATTAAAATCCTGGCTTTAAAATTTTTTATTTATTTGCCCGGTTTTCGATTAAAAATTGAAAATTTCTCTTTCTCTCTCCTTTAAAGCCTTTGATAAATCAACCCAAACTTTGTTAGATAACAATATTGAAAAGGTATCCGTTTAAGAAAAGAAATGTGACGAAGGCGTTACGGAATTCGATCGAATTACTATTCACGACAGGGAAGGCCCGATAGCTATAGAAAGACCGACAAAATTATTTGAACCATTTGCCTATGTGACACTTCGGTATGTTCACGTGCGTCGCATAAATGAAAACCGAAGTTCACAATTTTTTTAACTTAAAAAACTTGTTACCAGACAATATTTCATTCGAATTCAAAAACGTTTGCTAAGTGGTCGGGCATGGTTAATGGATCATCTAGATAGTAACTAGCATAATCCTAAAAAATTGCGTAAAAATCCGACAAGGTTTCATAGATATCGCAGTGTACGCAGACTATACCGTTGATACGATTACTGTGAAATCCGTTCCTATCTAGAAACCAACTCTCATAATCTCGGCAGATTTCATCAAATTGTTTTTAGAGATGCTACTGTGATTTTACCGTTCACTTCGTCCAGGTATTGTATTAAAATCGTTCAGAAAGTTCTGAAACGCAAAACGTGAGTGGAAATTTTAAGTTTGCGTATTTGTATAGGGTACGTCTAAGTTTTCGGGCTTACTTCATTTTAACCGTCCCAGACATAGCGAGAAACTCCCTTGATTAAAAGTTGCACCGTGAACCTCTTTGAATACTTCAACCCTTTTAATGCTGACAGTTTTTTATTCATTCAGAGCTCCTTTGGCAAAAGACTCAGACACTTCTCCAAAGACGTTATGAGCACGCGGAATTAATTTAGGATTATTACACTAATAATCAAATTTAAAAATGACAGAGACTCATAAAAAACGAAAAATCACCGAGTTAAGAGGCATCACCACCCCGATGGGGAGACAGCAAGGACAGGTATTCTACCAATATGCTGAGCTCATTGGATCCAGCTGGTTTACCATTCATAGAGTCGAATCTGATATCATATTAAGACTGAGACTCATTTCGCAAACCAATTACATTTTAGCATCACCGATCTAAGACACACGGGACTGCCCACCCCGATGAGTCAGCATGAAAGACCTGTCGAATAAATATGAGGCCATTATATAAGTCCTGTGGGTTCGATTCCAACAGATACGAACATAATTTCATTTTAGCGTTACTATAAGACATGCAACTTCCGTGGTACAATATGGAATGCTATTGTACCAACATTTTAAGTTCATTGCAGTCCAGTTGGTTTAACTTTCATAGATTCCAACCGGACACCATATTAAACCCGAGACTCGTTTCACAAGCCAATTACATTTTAGAATCACCGACCTAAGGCATACGGGACTAACCAACAGAGTCAGCATGGAAAGCTGCACTGACAATTGTACACCCATTGAGGTGAACCTCGCATCACAGATCTAACTAGAGGTATATTATAACAACGCTACTGCACGCCGTCAATAAAACATGCACCAACAGCCACAGCGATAGATCCGATATAGGTCGCCAAACCGTTCTCATAGTCTTCACCAGCAGACTATATACCTCCTTTTTTTTCATACCTAGGTCTGAAATTCATCTCTGGTGCAGCTAGAACTGAACCGAATTTTAAAAATCTGCTACTCAACAGATCTAAACTTACCCTCAATAAAAAAAGTACTGATATGCTGGAAAAAAAATACTCACCACAGTGACCATTATGTACTGGGGGTTTCAATCAAACCTAACAATCTTTGAAGAATCCCGACGTGATCATTAATATGTACGTCAACTCCTGTGTTTCTAACCGTATCACCTGAACGATCTAAATGTTCACTTCATAAAAGAAACAACTATTGAAATACCATAAATTCCAAACTGCGTGCAATGCCACCATAATCTTCGTGTACATCAGCTTTCCTGATCTTCTCCCCTCTACTCCTCCTCTAGTCTAAAAAGGCAGAATTGTGACCTGTTCAATAATAGTTGATGATTTAGAACTGTCATGGTTAACTTCTCTAGTAGATTTCCATGTAATCTTTGCTCGTCGCGGCGATTGTTGCTCAATTTTTAGAATAACTAAATACATTTTTTTAATTTGGTCGTTTTCAAATATCTTAGTCTGCCTATCCTCGCTGTTTTGGCCTGAAAGACCCGGGCATCTACTTTGCTAAGTTTAGGCATGTACAGGTTTATCAATAAGTAGTTGCATGTGTCCATTTTTGTGGGAATGAGGCTCGAACGTGTTTTTTTCTCGACGTCTTGCTGATTAAATTTTCAATAAATAGACCGGACCTGTTTTCCAGTAGGTTGATGCCCCAGTTAGCCAAAGACCGCCCGGTCTTCATCATTTATTGACCCACATCGACAGCTCTAGCCACAGGCGAAAGAGAACTCTATTCAAATTCAAAACTGATCACGGTTTTCTTGTGAGGTTTAATGTAAAAGAAAAGAACATGTCCAAACAGGCTGGCATTTTACTATCCGATCCGTTGAACATCGTAATAAGAAAATGATTGGTGCTTCAAAGCACTACTATCGGTTAAAAGCAGTTATTCTCCTTTCTTGGTGACTTTCGAGTTGATCGAATAGTTTCAGGTGGAAACACAAACCGATCGCGACGTGTGTTTTACTAACTAACCCAAGTTGTTCATAAAAATAAAACAATTATCCGCGAGAGAGTTAAAATTGAAAAATGCCTCAAAAATCTCTCACTTGTTAAATCTATTCTGTTTAAATAGTTCAACCTACAATGGAACCAGATTTATCAAATTATTATAGTAGTAAATAAATGGCCCAAGTAATGTGTCATTATTTCAACCTCACAGTCATAACATAACAAATAGAAAAACTTTCTAAGTTTGACATTATTCATTCACGACTACAACTTTATCACACGATTGCTTTTATTGTGTTTATTACATAACGTTATTTAAAAGGAATTTCATTTACAGCTATTTCCTAATCAAAGTTCTATTGGGAAAATTTCAAATTAAACTCGACCTCTCGTCAATCCTGGATCATGTTCCGTTTTCCTTCGTTTTTATTTAAAGTCGTAAAATATTTTGTCCCATAATAATCTTGTGGTTGTGGCATTGAACTACGAATGCCAAGTTTGTTTTGCGATTGCTGACTGTTTGGGGAAAACCTTTCCCTTTTTTGGATTTCGATCCAAAACGCTAATCTTGACGGATAAGCCATTGGTTTTATTCGTATCTCTTTTCCTTTCTTGTGAATTTAAGTATAAGCCTATATATAATATTGCCACGTGCCGTCGTTAAGGTCAAAATAGTGACTTAGTAAATGTGGTCGAAATGTACTAAAACTAAACTGGTTAAAATTAAAAATTGGAGTATGAGAGAAAGAGAGAGATCTCGAGTCGTTTTTCGGTCTGATTTATTTTTATTTCGTAGGTTGAAAAAGTACTGTAGAATTTCTTTTATATAACTTCTTTATTTTTAACTCTATTTGCAATAAGTAAATGTGGTAATATAAATTTCATTTGAGACATATGGCAAGGGAAGCCACACACTACACACAAACGCAAATTCCTAAGCCATTCCCTCTTCAGCAAACTTGAAGGATCTGTTGTTTTGGGAAGTAAGACGTTTCCAAAGTTTACTAGAAAATAAGAGGAAAGGAACATGTCGGTAAGGGACTCCATGTTTTACTTGGAATATGTAAGGAAAGGATTGAAAGAAAAGGAAGTAAGTGCGGAAAAGTATGATATCGGCGATGATTATTGTAACGAAGATGGGGCAAAGGATACTTCCTTGGGGAACGCCAGATTTTACTTGGAATATGGATAAAAAGGACTTACCCGTTACGTACCGTGGGTGGCAGGTTAAGGTAATAAGTACGGAAAATACAGATATCGGCTGTTTATTTGCAAAAGGACCGGACCAATGATATTTCCTTGGAGAACCCCAGATTTTACATGGAATAAGGAGGGAAAGGACTTTTCTGTCATGTAGGGTGGCAGGGTAAGGTAACAAGTAAGGAGAGTAGGGGTGTCGGCAGTGCACATTTTAAAAATGGTCGGAGCAAAGGTACTTCCTTGGTGAACTCCAGATTTTATTGGGCATATAAAGGGAAACGGACTTTTCTGTCATGTAGGGTGGCAGGGTAAGGTAACAAGTAAGGAGAATAGGGATGTCGACAGTGTAAATTTTATAAAGGATCGGACCAATGATATGTCCTTGTAGAAGTCCAAATTTTATTTGGAATATAAAGGGGAACCGGACTTTTCTGTCATGTAGGATGGCAGTGCAAAGTAATAAGTACGGAGAATAGGGGTGTCGGCAGTGTATATTGTAAAAGAATCGGACCAATGATACCTCCTTGGAGAACTCCAGATTTTACTTGGAATATGAAAGGAAAAGGACTTGTATTTCAAATAGGGTGGCAGGTTAACTGATAGGTACGGAGAATAGTCGACAATGAATATTGTAAAAAAGTTAATTCACTGTTTTCGTGGTCCGTTCGACCAATTAATATATCACAATTAATTACGGTTTTTAGTTGAAATGAAAAAAAGTTAATGGCACGAGAGGGATTCGAACTCTCCAAAACTCGTAAGGTGAGGTTGAGATAGGGAGTTGATGTCCGTATCTAGCCGAAGGTCGTTGGTTCGAATCCCTCTCGTGCCATTAACTTTTTTCCCTCTCAACTAAAAACCGTAATTAATTGTAAAAAATGTTCGTATGGGTTCCTTGGGGGGATTTCAGATTTTGTTGCCCAACCCCAACGTAGCGCTTAGATTACTAACTAGCCAATTTTTCTATTGTCCTCGTCTAAATAATATGAAATCATCATCTACTGTAAAAATCGTAAATAAAATGTAAACTTTTGTTTCAACTTGAAATGTTTGTGCGTATTGGGTGTAACATCTAATCGAATATACCGTACCATATGTTGCATACTGCTTAGTCACTTTCTCGTGATAAAATAACGCTTGTATTAAAAATAAACAGTTTACTTTCGTTCGTCAAATATTAATCGCTTTTTTTTCTGTCTATAGGTGATATCACGCAAAAGGGGTATGAGAAGAAACGAACTAGACTACTGGCGCCATATATTCCCAAACAAGCTCAAGGTAATTCTCAACATAAACAAATGAAGGTCTAGTTACTTGTTTTTTTTTTTGTTTTTTTTTGTAACGGGGTTGTAAATAACCTTCCTCGTGAATCGAAACCACCCGAGGGAGTTTGTACCGCACCAGACCGCATAAACAGGCCAATTGTAGCGAATCATGGCCGATTATTCAAATACGAATCCCTCGGGGCGGTGACAGCACTTTTTAATTTAAACACCTAGAAAATATCTGTTTAAAAACTTCCGAGGAGAAATTTTTTTGTCTCTATTGCAATCTATTATGAATATTTAATTATTTTTTTGTATTGTTTTGGGGTTTTTTCGATAACAACTTCTCGGAAGTTTTGCAAGCACTACATAACCACAAAATTAATCATGGACCCTGTATATCAATATGTTCAATCATTAAATTCCTTGATATCCTAACCCTGTCAACCTTTCATCAGCAATCAGTAAATTCCTTAAGGGAACGAGTGTCAAGGGTGCCCTTGATATTATATTCTTGAATTTTTGTATAAAGCTGCATCTCAAACCACCATTCATTATTGTTTTGTGCTGAATACGCTATTGCTGTAACAGCGAGGCCATGACAATCACCTCTCATCTAGCTTAAAAATCATAGATCCGCCGTTAATTTAGCCTATTTAGAAGAATCCTTTGACAAAAAAGTTTGTTTTTTATATACTTATTTTATTAATAGAAAGAAATGAAACAGGAGCATTTTAAATTTTTAAGGATTTTGTTGAGCTTTGTCCTTTGTTTTCTCTATAGTTAAAGCTTCGACTACGTGCAAATTAGCAGATTTTGGCCTTAACAATAATTTATAATGGTGTCGAAACTTCGTAAAGACGGAAGATGCTCTATTTGTTCAATTAACAGCTCGATTTCACTTTTCTTTCGTCGCCCCACGATGAAAGATGATCCAATATGATCGGACGTGTTTTTCCGGTTGTTGGTGTGACATTTGTAACGAAAATGTTTGTGTGTGGAGACTGGGAAAGATATCCTCTCTGTTTAGCTCCACCGAGGGAACGCCAGGGAACGAGGCCACGCCGGACCCAAAGGCGACTAACACACAATGAGAAAAGATACCATTCAGGTAGCACTCACATTGCATGCCCTTCCGGCCCTTCAGGCGATCCTCTCTCATTCTTTCACCTTTTGAATGTGCATGCTTTGCACGCATCGAGCATGTTTCTCTTTAACCCTTTTCCTCTCAATCTCGATTTCAACACTTGATTTTTTATTTAAACCTTGTGTTTCGTTAAATGGTTGCATGGTAAATATTTTGTAATTTTGTCTTGGCCAAAATGGTCTTGATGTCTTGTATACGAACCAATATTTTCAAAGGATCATGATTCGTTTTATCAATATAAAATTTATTGCATCTATAAAACCGGAATAAGTTCGTGCAATGAACTCACTATCGCCAAGAAAACTTTCCAGGAATATCAAACTTACAAGCTTCAGACAATAATTTCCAGTAGACCGTTTTGTTTTAATACTTTATCAGTTTTATAAAGTTCATGAATGATTCAATGACCTCAGATTCTACTGACATAAAGTTTTCATTTATATATTTAAAAAAGATGCTTCTTTTCTAGATAGATTCTAGATTAATATGACTGGGTGTTACTTGAAAAAAAAAATTACAGCATTTCTTTCACTGTAATATATTTTTTAACGTCGGCCTCCTTTTCTCCTTAACAATTCATTTTTGATTTACTCATTTTAATTGTAAACTTCCAAATTTCTTTGGGTGTCGCCTACCATTTTATTCTACAGTTTGTTTTTTAATTTCCTCTCAATTATAAATGGGATTCGAACCCAAGACAGTGTTGAAAAAGGCGAGCAGGACCAACCACCACCTAGGTAGTGACTACGATACCAGTACTCAGTACCGGTAACGAAAGAAATATTCGATACTAACGAGTACTTTGTCGTTTGTACATAAGTGGTCAATTCCATCACCGACTTGTGGTTAAATACGCTCATGCCTTAAAGTATGCAGTTGTTTTTCATATTTTTACGTATTTTTTTATACAGTGCCTGCGTAGGTAATAACAAGAAAAAGCTGCGAATACATTTCAACTTAATTGATGTTATAATTAAAGGTTTTTAATTGAGATAAAAAAATCGGTGTCACGAGTGGGATTCGAACTCACGACCTTCGGTTCAATACGTTTTCAACGGTGTTGCAAGTAATACTGGTATGTCGGTATCAACGAAATCCTCTCCTTCTGCTACAGTACGATGGTTGTTGGTGGTGGTGTACAAACTAAAGCCATTAAAAATATGTTGCTACTTGGCTTACATTGCCGATCCCAGGTTTATTGGATATCATTAAAGCTGATATAACCATATTAGACAAACAGGCTTTTCTTCGTACTCCCAAAAGTTATTGAAATTATTTTGGTAGTCGTAGCGCAGGTTTGACTGGTACTGTTTCGCGGGTTTCTATGCCGCTCAAAAGAGTTTCGGTTTTGCGCCATCTTCTTGCTCCTTAGTTATCCTGTTGGAGTTTCTCACTGGCGCAAAGCCAGAAGCAGACGTTGATGAATACCGACTCGGAGAAAGTTGACCATCAAAATTAGTCGTATTTCCAATCGAAAATTTAGAAAATTTGAAAAGAAATATGTACAACTTTACGTGGCTATAAGAAAGGGATATCCAGAAAGAGGTACAAAGAAACCAATTTTGGTTTTGATCTTTTTTTTTTTTAATTTCCACTTATCGACATTCTGGTATTAGTTTCTGGGAAGCATTGAAAATTAGTTTCACTTGGATATTCTTGGATATATGCAAACTATTTGTAACAGGGATTTTCCGTGTGGAATGGGAAGTCTTCATTCCTGGCCTTATCGGCGAAGATCCTACTCTCTCTGTATAAACTAGATGTCCGTTGAGCCGAGGTGCCGATAATGGGCGTGCTCGTTTTAAGTCCGCAAGTCCGGGGAGCACCGGGCCGGGCCACACGGGTGGACTTCGAACAGTCTCAAATATATATTATTCACTCCTCCGGGCAGCTCCCCCTCGTCCGAAAGTGGCCGTAGAACAACTTACACACTGAATATAATATGATCCCGGGGAAGTTGTCGGCCGCAGTCCTTTTTTCCCGGCCGATTTGAATCATTCACGAAAACAAAGTAGGTCGAAATCCAGATTGCGGCGCTTGGACACGTTTTTAAGCTCATCCCCTTTCTAAAACTTTTACGGGCAGCTGTTATCAATAAAACAATCTTTTTTTCTATCCTTATTTTCAATAATAAAACAATCGTTGAAGCACGAAATCATAAACATAAATTACTACTAATTAAAACGTCTACCGCGCCTTTAAAGCTCTACTTTCATATTTTAATTAATGAAGAAAAATGTTTATTCCGCTTGTAGACTATTATAATTCACAAAACTCCTTTATAAAGCTGTAAAGTTTATTAATTGTTAAAGGACCCTCGGATGGCTTTTTTTTAAATTTTTCCTATTTTATTCCTCAAAAGGGTTTGTTTTATTCTGTGCAATATAAAACATTTCTTTAGGTTAGTCGTTTGTTCAATTATTGTCCGTGCTTGAACCTTTTGAAGTCCCTGATAACTCAGGCAGTTAGTAGTAACAATAACTTTAATTATTCAACTTCCTTTTTATAAAACATTTTTAATTGAGCAAGTTTCGAAGGACCACCACCTGGATGAACGGTGAAAAAAAATGGAAGTAATGAAATCACATAGCCTTGTCTAGGACTAACGCCGATAACAAGAAAGGACGTACTTAGGGCTGTTCCTGCACGCGGGACTGACCTCGAATCCCCACTTGATAAGAACTAAACATTAGACAACTAAGAACACTGCTAGGACATAAATCAGTACTACAAAACTACCTACTTGGACCTAATGAGCTGGTGGGAGACGAACACTATCATCCAACCCACCCATTCCGATGAAAAGTCCTCAAAGGATTATCTAAGCTCTATACTTTCTAACCCATCCACCAACGACCTCAACCTGGTTCAAGCCTTCCTGAAGTTTAAAACTACCTTATCAACCAAATATTTCCGCCCGTTAACCCAGACACCTCCCTAATCCTTCATCAGTGCCAGTCTTGCCTGGTGTCCTCTGGGAGGAGCGGTATACGGTAAGGTTTTATAATAAAAAAAATTGTAATAAACCTTTAACTTTGACTGATTAATAACTAATGGAATTTTGGATGTGTCATTTACGATTATATTTGACTTTATTAAAATACTTTTCTATTTGTCTCGGATCGCTTTAGCCTGTTATTAGTAAAAATAATTTTAATCAGCCAACATAATTTTTTATTTAAAAGTGTAAAAGTCTTTTATAGTAAAAGTATTTAACTACGCCAGTTATCGTACGGTTCAGCCTTTTTTGGCTAATCTTTGAATTTAATCCCAACGAAATTAGTACTCCCGCTTTTTTTTTTTTTTAATCGTAAAGTTTACTCGGATTAGGTTCTTTTTTTAATTCAGTGCTGTTACTTCGCGGTAGTTATTTGTAAGGCGAGGGCTGTTTAAAAACCTGCAAAATAAGGATAATAAAGGGATCTATAAGCCCAGTTTCGACCCGGAGGATATAATTTATCCGATTAATCTTGCAACGCCATCCGAGAAGTCTCCGGTCTTTGAGCACTCT
>CM077112.1:1358409-1424135 GCA_039619505.1 Cimex hemipterus | reverse complement strand
AAAAGTATATATATATATGTATATATAATATTTCATTTTACTTCAATAACAACAACCAGTCCCTACAAATGTCCAGTGCAAACCGCCAGCCTTTCTGAGAGATTACAATTCCTCTCAACGTTTTTATTTTTTCAATAGTGCAATAAAGCCCACCAGTTCTCAAGAGACATTTAACGTTGTCAAATTTAATTTTCTTTTAAGTCGTACCGATCTGTTAGACGGATTCTGCCTGGATAAAGTAGGTAGAACCTCCGAAACGTCGCCCAGTAAATGATTGAGCAAAAACTGAAAGCTTCCGTCTAAAATCCCAAAACAACAAATTATTTTTAGTATTAAAGCATGAAGAAACACATTACTAAAAAAATGGTATTTCACTTCTCTTTCTAGTCCATCAATCTTCTTCGACTAAACCACCTCGGAAGAAATTAAACAACGGTTTACTATTCACAAAATACCGTATTTTCACTTGTATTCTTTATTTCCTTTTGATCTGATTTCTAATGACAACTTTTTAGTTGAAAATTAACAGGTTTTTTGATCTTAGTAGTATTCTTATACTCTTACTAACCTTTACTTTTTTTTAGCGTCCACTTTTCTAATTTCCAAATTTACAATCTGCCTTTGGCCTTGTATGAAGAAAACCGGAAAAATCGTTGTAATTTAAAGTCAGGATATTCTATGAATAGTTATTATTTTATTTCAAAATTCGTTGATAATTTGACACTTGATGGTAGTTTATGTTTGATTATTTTACCTCGGCTTTTTAGCGTTGAAGGAACTGTAGTTTTTCGTACCGATCAGTTAATCGCTACCTAGATTATAAATGTCGACTGCGTAAAATCATGGATCTCCGAACTTAACCGGCATAATGAATTAGGATAGTCAACAGTTCATACAACATCTACAGCACGTCAGAGAAATTCATTTGTTTATTTTCCGACGTTCCCTTGAGGACGAATGCTGATCAAATTAATTCCTCACCTTAAAAAAAATCATAATAATACAGTTTTGATAAAGAGTTTTTTATTATATTAGCTCGAGCCAGCCAGGGGGCTGCAAGTCCGAACACTAGGGCTAGAAGAAGGGGGAACCGAAGGCTCACGAGGAACGAGAGCAGGTACCACTCAGGTGAGTCGTCCATGAAAATGGCAAAGGGTTTTTTTTGCTTGGGGTGAATTGGTGGAGGTTAGCGCTTTCCTCAAATTTTTACTTTTTTCATTTTTACTTCCAAACGAGAATTTCATGTCCAATTTACACTTGGTATCAGTGAAATAAGAGAAGTATCTACAACAGAATTACATACTCTCCCATGCGAGAATCCTCTATTCTGGCGTAACCTTACAAAAAATAAAACTAATAATAGTCTTGTATGAAATCTAAATTGACTAGTTTGATTATTTACGTTATTTTCTAGCAATGGTTTCTGGAAATTTGGATTGTATCGTCCATCAAATTTAATTTATACTCCGCATTGTAATATGTAGCGTGGTAGTCAGTGAAAGAGCCCGGGATGTTCGGTGTTGTTGCGGTTGTCTCCATCGGTGCCCACGGCCGTTCGGCAATCCTGGAGGCCTTCGCGTGTCTCGGTTAATTCGATGGAAACCGATGGTTCGACCCTCGTCCCAAAATGGAAAGGGCTTACTGTTTTCCCCCCAATCCGAGCCAATCTTTGGGCGTAACAGTCCGACTGTCTCAATTACACTTGTTCCCGATCGAAAACTGCAATCATATAATAAATGTAGTAGAAAGAAAGTAGAACTGAAACGGAGAAAGGAATCGATCTCTCGGCAACCCGAAATCTTTCGAGGCCTTTCATTGCTTACATCGTGACCATGACCGTTCAGTCATATACTTAAACGCCCTTAACTGAAATTTAAGAATTCTTACAATTATTTTTATATGAAATAGTTTAAGATAAATATTTTAACATTGGCCATAAGGTGTGCGGGCTGATTTTTCTTTTCTGTTTAAAGATCCTAGCAAATTTCCGTTTTAAGTACCATAAGTAAATTTATAAAATTGCCTAAGCAGATAGTTAATACACGTCTCTTTTATTTTATTTAACTTTTTTATGCTTACAAAAAATAGTGTTGGCGCATCATGCAAACTTCTAATTAACTTAAGACATGTATTGGTATGTACATGTATTTGACATGTATGTCTACTTCTTTTGAGTCGTCTCTGGTGACATGTTGCATTAGCGTCGTAGGAAAGAAGTGTCTGTTGGTTAGGCCTATAAGATACCCTTGTCATGAAGAAGATCCACATCCTTGTGGAACGTTTTATTTCTCGTATACCAGGGAGCTCCGGTTGTAATGCACTTCCTTTACGCGGGAATCGTAAGTGTAACAGGCCCATATTGGATCTTTAGATTCTCACTGCACGTCAGTTTCTCATCCAGACACATCCCAAGGTGTCCAATTGCATAGCGGATTTGTACATCCCGCTTGTCTTTATAGGCATGTCGGGGATGTTGGATTTAGCAGAGTTATCTAGAACTCTATTCCTTACACCACGCCTCGACATCATCACCATATGCTTGAAAGGTCTATTTGGCCACCTGAGAAGATTCAGCCTTTGAATGCGGTGGTAGGGGCATAGGGGCATCATTATGAAATGCTTGGCGTGTCTGATTTAGTACCTGAAAAGATCATTTCTTCGAGAGCACTGCTGAGTTACAGCGGCCTCGTATCCATATGCTACTGGGAGTGTCTGTTTTCGTACCTGACAAGATTCAGCCTTTGAAAACGCTGCTGCGTCATAAAGGCATCATCTCCTATGCCTGGAATGTCTGATTTGGGACCTGACAAGATCATTTCTTTGAGAGCGCTGCGGAGTTACAGAGTCATTGTCTTTATATGCTTGGAATGTCTGGTTTGGTACCTGACAATAGTCAATCTTTGAGGGCGCTGCCACGTCATTTGAGTAGGGTATTACATTCTGGAAATACTCTACCTAAAACATGAAAAAACCTCTTTAGAACCCTCCCCGGACGGACGCCAGATCCTGTACAGAAAAACGTTGATTGAGAATCTTCATATTTGCCTGAATATGTTTAATTCTTAAGATTTAAGAATATCCCGGAGGTTGGGTATAAATTTGAAGAGAAGACCTTGTGCCAAACCTTGTCGGAGCGCCTATTCAGTACCAATGAATATTCATAGGCAGATATTTTAATTTTTATGTCTTTGTTATCAATAACAAAGGAGCCTGAACTTGAAGTTGATCAAGATGGGCGCGCTTTATCTTATCCACTCGTTTTTTATAATTTTTGATCAAATTATAAGGGCGAAGGTTGATGTTGAGCAGGAACAATAATATTAATCGGTTGGCATTATTGATCAAATCCCCAATTGTATGTTTTAAAGTTAGCCCTTTTTTTAGACAAAGGAATCTTGTCTTTTGTCTTCCCTTCGAAAAGCTTAATACATTAAACGTTTTCAAGTCCCCTTCGCGTTTCCATGTGCATTGTCTTCTTTTCCTAAGCCGTCCTCCTCCAATCCATTCTCATCTCTAGCGCTCAGATTGTTCCTGAATGAAAAATTGCAAACAAAAATAATAATTCGGTAACAGAATTTTTTTCGAAGGGACAACTCGCTTCCACTTGAGAGAATAAGGAAGTTCCTCCTAATTGACCGTCAGCGAGATGAATAATGAAAGAAGATCATTAGAGGTACTTAAGCGCTGACTAATTTGGATCTTCCACAAATTACAATTTAACTCGTTATCTGTTCTCTTGTTTCTTGCTTTTTCCCCTCGAATTCATTTTTTTCTCGGAACGCAAGGATGTATAATTTGCATACATGACATTTTTCACATTGGATGGGTGAGTCTATACTGAAATCAACAAGTGATCATAATTGTAATTTTTTTCATGTGAATGCACAATTTCAACTCGCGTAATTTCACAAAATTTGGATTTATACCCTGAATCGTTGTCACCCTCCGATTTCCTGCCCGTAGTGTCCACTGCATCAGGGTTTCATTCACCCCATGGTTTGATCGCTTTCAAACCATTGAAGAAGTTCTTCCAAATCACGTAGCCTTGGCATTAACAGGGTATTACCGAGGAACAAGGACAACCCTAAAAGAGAAATATTCAGGGCTGTACCTAGACAAACTGACCTTGGATTCCCACAGTAGACTGAAGTGAGAAGAACGGAACGGAAGTCTGCAAGAACATAATCAGACATGACTGTAACAAACAAAATAACACCCAATAAAACAATAATTCGACCTATTTGGACCTACAGAGGTGTGGGGTCTCGTCCAAGCATTCGATCAAAAGTCCTCTGAAGAATTATCCAAAAATATCACTAACCCTCCACCATGTCTGTAATTTTTCATAGTTCGACCGGTTGGCCTAGAGATCTCTCTAATCCCTCAACAGCGAAAGTGGCTGGAGTCCTAAGCGTAAAAATCAGCAGTACAACTTTTTGAAGTGTATAAATTTGTAAGAATACCAATAAAAATTTATTCGAGGTCGAACATGTTTGCAGATCAGATTTTTTTTTATATAAGGCTAACTGATTAATGACTAATTTTGCGTCATCCTTCACGATGTCAAGTATAATTGAATTATCACTCTTATTGAATCAACGTTTCCTTTAAGATCTTGGGCAAGTTTTCTCTGCGTTCGTCGTGACCGGTTTTCTTTTCTTTTGTCAAAGCCTCAGTTCGACAAGACATTGACAAATGATTCGGCTGCGGTCGAAATGGAGAAAACCCGATGTGGGGAAAAGGTTGAGAAAAAATCGTCAAAAGAACCCGTGAACGACGCAAGAAGCAGGCGCGCTCCTTGCAGAAACACTTGCTCCAAATTCCACGGCTTATCGGCCGGGTGATGTTGATGGGTCGGTTTATGAGAAAGTTGAGCCAGCCATTCCGTTTATAAAAACAATCCGAGACCGTACCGGCATCATTGGTTTTCTTGAAATTCATCAAGGTAGAAAGTACCAATTTTTAGTCAAAGTTCATTACATAATAAATTGACTTGAATAAACTGAAGTGCGGAACTTTGCTTTAGGAAATTTCCCTTCATGAAATATCAATTTTTTTAAATTTATTTGTTACCTATACATGATAGTATACTGCACAAATATGTACACAAATACATCGCATAGGACAACACTAGCACTAATTCCAGCACTACACCGATAGAATACGTGCTTTGAGGAGTCAGTCTAGTCTTATAAATCTGTTTATCGTTTTTCATGGTGCTGGTTGTCTTCGTGTTCTGTTCAAAGATTTCCGCAATGCGGCAGACTTATTAGACCTCGTAAATCTCTCGTCGCGGATTTCGGAAAAGAGAGAATTTCATCGATGGGAAATTCAACGTTACGCCGTTTTCTGGGTAGCAGATGTGCCGGAGAGCGGCAGGCATCGAGGGGTCCGTCTTACTTCTCCTGCGGCCTTCTCGTCTTCGCATCTCCTTTTCAGACGGTACAAATTTATTCCCGGTTTCTTTTTTTCTCTTCGACCCGGCCGACTCGGCCTTATTTGGAGGCGAAGCTGGAACATCTAAGCCCGTACGGGATAAGTTCTGGTTGGAAAAAAAAGGCATTTAAAAGCAAATTTACGCGCCTTTGTTTTTGTAAGTGGATGGACAAATTTGTCAACGCTCTTGTGGACGCTGCCTTCTAAATTTATTCTGTGCCCCTGTAATCGCGAAATTCAATTGCAACACAAACCTTGGTGTTTTTATGTACGTAGCACTCAAAATCGTATGAAATAAAATATAGATCCTCCCCCTCATGAAATGTTTATCAATTTCAAAAGTAGACGTAATAACTGTGATATTTGTGCCAAGAGAGGGGTGTTTTTCCATGAAATCCGTAATTTATCATTTACTGCTATTTAGACGTTTTTCACCGAGTCCCGTATCGACCCGAGTTCCAAAGTTAGAAGCGATTTTCGAGATTGCACATTTTATTCAAGGTGTGTTCACCTTCGGGGCCGAAGAGATTAAACCTTCCCCGCCAAGGTTTTAAAGCCCCATTTAAGAGCAGGCGGATTAATTGGTTCAGTTAATGATAATGGCATGTGGAATTAGGAAGGCAGACTAAGAAAAGCGTCGAACATCGTCTCCCTGAGTCAAACCCAGCGCCATAAAGTAAGCCTTGTCTTTTTGAAATTACATTTCCCATCAGTGTGCGGGATTCGAGAACATCCTGAAGTTCAACAAGGCAGATTATAACACTTTTTTTAAATATATCTATTACTAACTCCACGGTTCATATCTTCTCTATTCATAGATTGAAAAATTCCAAGTTCTCCGTGGTTCAAAACAGTTATTAAATTTAGTAAATTACGTTCGTTCAGGCTCCGGGCCCATCATCATCAGTTAAAATTAGAAAAAATATATGTAACGAATCTCATTACCAGATGGTATACCAATGAGTTGACCGAAATGAAGTATACGTTTGTATTACAGAGTTAAAACGATTTTTACGACATTCCCCTCAACTAAATAAATAAATAAACGGGGGGGGGGTGGAAAAATGATATATATTTATCAAGTCCAAGTATAAATACCTTTATATACAAAATTGGATATTACAAATGGATGGTGTGCCTTCTGATTGGAATTTGTACCGTGAGATTTCTCTGTTTAGTCCCTGATGATGGGCCAAGATCTCGGAACGTCCATGTAATTTACTAAATTGAATGAAGGTTATCAACCACGGAGATCTTGGACTTTTTTAACCTATCAATAAGATTTTTTTTTATAAAACTTATTACAATTTTCTGAGCATTAGATGATTTAAGGTTCCAAGCCCGAAGGTAACTGCCATCGTTTATTATTTCATTTAGCTAGTTCTGGAGTGGTAAATCTTCTATTTTATCTAGCACCGCTGTCAATAGAAGCATTACGTCTGCCGTTTTAGCATTTGTAATAAAATTACACTCGCTAAGCGGGAACGGCTCGAATAAATGTAATTACTAGTTTAATCCCTCTTCAACTGTCTGGAAATGTTGGTCAGGATTAGCCAGTCCGACAGTTGTGTTAGTCAGTTCGGTCCGATGTAATTTGTCGTAGAATCGTTTGCAACGTTGTTTCGCCTAGGAGTCGTTAACAATGCCGAGGAAAAGTTGTAACAAATGTTCCCACTTACCGCGAACCTGACTGCGTATGTAAATTATAATGTTGCTAATTATACATGAGCCCCCAGACAGGAAATATTCCATTAAACTTAACGTTTTTCTTGACATTTAATCAGTTGAAATTTTACTTAACTGGAAATATAAAAAATATTCAAAATAGAACTGTTAGTTACTAAATTATTTAAATTAAAACGTGTTTTCTATTTTTGGCAGTACTGTCTAACTGATTGATAATCTTTGCATTAATTAATCTTTATGTAAGGTAATGGTTGAAATGAAAAAGCTAGCGACACGAGCGGGATGCGAACCCACGACCTTCGCCTGAATACATCGTTGCTCTACTAAACGAATGGAAAATTCGAAAGGTGGGTTGGGATGGGATAGTTGAGTCCGAGTGGATCGATGTCACTATAGCTCAAGTGCAGCACGAAGGTCGTGGGTTCGGATGCTGCTCGTGACGCTAGCTTTTTCCTTTCTGCCAATACCTTACATAAAGATTAGTTAATTGAAAAAATTTGATATAAATTTGAGAATAAAATTTCATTTTGGTTTTTTACACAGTAGTCCTTTTTGCCATTTTTCAAATTTTCGTCATCAAATTGTTCCAGTGGATTGAAGTCGAGTGGTAGAGCAGCTGCGTGTGTTCACTTAAAGAAACTAGGGCGTGCCCCAACGGGTAATTTCTTTGCTCTTATTTATTATTTGTTTTGGAAATTTTAGAAATAAAATTCGTCTTTGTTTTGATGAAGTTTGATTAAAAATTCTCATTCTGTTTGGAATTGTCAAGTAGGCCTGTTCATAAAAGGCAGGACATTTGTAACATAAGCGCATTTGATACATTTTTCACGTTTACATAACGGCTCCTGATTTGTGTTTCGTGTTCGAGTATCTTGTGGCAGCCTTATGCAACTTGAGAAAACTTTCGCCCACGCCTCGTCCCATTGATCGCCCATCCCCGGGTTCAATTCGAACCGAGCTACCATTTTTCAAATTTTCGGTACGTTTTGGAGGCCGAATCCTCCGCCGTTCGATCTCTCCGGGCCCTTTAACGATGTCGTTAAACTACACGTATATTTTAAAAAAATAATTATGGATTTTGAAAATAGTTGAATAATTTGTTTTATGTCTACAGTTAAAATGAAAAGTTTTACATCGCTCTTTTATATGGAACGCTTTCCGTTTTATAGCCATTTCATCATCGCCAATGACAATCTTAGGAAGAATATATAAAACAAAGCTTGTAGAACTTTTGACCTACGCATTTACAACTTGATCGGGATTGTAAAAAGAAACTTCTTCAACCAGGAAGAAACAAACTGTTGGGTTTTTTAATAACTAAACTCATCCTAGAACATTTTAAGTTAATTGTACTGTCTGCAAAAAAAAAGTTATAGCAAGTAATTAAGATTTTTAGTTGAGATAAATAAAAGTTTCACGAGCTGGATTCGAACCTACGAGCTTCGTCTAGATACGCCGCTGCCCTACCGCTTGAGCTATCGTGACCTCGATCCACTCGGAGAGCAGCGGCGTATGAAGCCGAAGATTCTGGGTTCGAATCCCGCTCGTGCCATTAACTTTCTTTCAACTCAACTAAAACACCTTAATTAATGTATCAATTCGTCAAGCGGACCACTAAATTAGTGAATATGATAGTTATGTTTCAAATAGTGGCTGAAGAATTAGCTGAGTTGGGATTATAACTTGTAAAAATCTAACTCAAACAGTTTGATCTTCTTCAGTCTTTCAAGTAGCAGGCCGCTTTCCAAGATGTTCGGGTGGCTTTGAAGTCGAATGTAGTGCTTAAATCTTATGCTCTAGGTCTCATGAGGTGAAAGATATTTATGTCACTATTGCGTACCAGCGAGCATCGAATAATTGCGTAATACTTTATTTCGAAACTGTTTTATTATGTTAAAATGACTTCTTTCAGTACATGCCCGTATACGTTTTAATGCATGTCACAAATCATGATTTTATGTTTGATTTTTATTTGACCTGTTGGGAATTCCACCCCAGCAATAAATTCAGTTGTCGGTATCCGAAGACACGGTTTTCCATTTAATTTTTTATGTCATCGTCAGATATAATCGAGTAATTGGCCTAGGAAGTTACCTTGCGCTACCCAGCTTTGATTTCGAACACAGGAATATTTTTATTGTTTTATGAGCTAAGTCTTGTCAAGGTGGACGGTACGTCCCTGTAGGAATAAAACTGAATATACATTTTTATCTTCTAGAACTTTCTCTACAACATCAGTAATTCTATGGATTTAATGTACAAATTTTTGATGTTATTTTAATCTTCCAAGAAATGTCCAGTCATGATTTCTCTTGATTGCGATTTTTGTAGATTTATCCAGCGCAGTTACGACATCGGAAAACGTTGAGACGGTTGTTTAGGTGGTTGGTTGTAGCAAGTAGTAAGGGGTCTAGGATGTTACCTTGCGTCAAACCATCCTTGATTTCGAACGAATCAGGTTATTCGTTATGCCCAGCATGAAATAATTTTTCCGAAACTGAAGAGATCAAAAATCTACTTGTTGTCTTGGCCTTCAGAAATTCTAGTCTTTCTTTAGGACTAGAAATTTCTCAGGATATTTATATATTGAGAGCGTCTCAAAGCAATATTTCAGTATTCTTAGTTCTAATTTTCTAAATTGTTTTGAAGCAATGTGATTTTTTTGATCAAATTTCTTGTCGTTTAACTCGTTTTCCTATTACTGTGATCTCGGCACTTTTTTTCGATTATTAAATAAATTTCAAAATTCCCCTTGTCAAGTCAAATCCTGGAGCTTTCCTAACATTTGATTTTTTTAAATTTTATATTGTTAACATTTTCTGTGATTTTTTAGGAATCATCTGAGAGACGATTGTAACATTTGGTTTAACTGTCTTTACCAAATGAATTGCAAATACGTTAGCTTTGTTAGGTTTATTTACACGAATTAAAATTTAGATTTCTTTAATTTTACGTGTAAGACGCTAACGAGGGCTTAGCGTCTGGTATTAAGCTTACTATACAATGTTAAAACGATACAAATTTAATGCTATTATGAAAAGTTAATGCTTTACGTATGGTGATTGTTATAATTACATCAAACAGCTGTTGAAGTAATTAAAATCAACAATCGTCATAACTGAACAATAATTAACATTTAATTGTTCGTTTCGAGACAAAAATATGGATGAAACGGGGAACATACCCGTTGCAACGCTATGCGACGCCTTCTCAAGTTTTGGAGGGTGTGCACATCTATGCGACGTCAAGCGCACATATCATAATAATCCGTATCACAATTGCAATGCATTGTTTGAGCATTTGAGCAAAGCCATGAAATAAATTGTTAGTTAAATTGATGAGCACAACCAAGTGTTGTGTTAGTTAAATTTAATTGTTTTAAGTAAAGTTATTCCCGTGTTTTGATAAATTTTCTGCCTAACCATTAATTAAATATTTTTTATAAAAACTCATGAATTTTTGGTTTCGTTTAATTTGGTCTATATTAAATTAAGCAGGTTGTCATTGATATAACGACAAAATTACATATGCTTAGTTTGAAAAAAACTACAAAAAAATATGTCCTGTTCAAAAGCTACTCGACGAAAATGGCGTAATTTTACGAACAAACCCATGAAGCGAATTTTTAGTTAAATTCTATGATCAAAACCGTGTCATAACTTGTTAATTAAATCCATTATATCAAAAAAATGGTATTCCGATGTTTTGATCAATATTTTAACAAATCATTAAAATTAATTTTTTTAAATCAAAACTAATGAATTTTTCATTTCAGTTAATATGCTTCATATTAAGATAAGTATGTTGTATTTAATATAACGACAATGATATATGTAGTTTGAATAAAATATGAGTGTCCGGTTTTTGTCTTCGACTGTACTCGATGCTACTCGACAAAAATCTGTACAGAGTGTGGATCGCGTAGCGTAGGGTAGCGTTGCGTGATATTGGGCATATGTGCCCAGGGTTAATACAATGTATGCAAAATTAGACTGGGTTTGCATCGGCTAGCGTCGCACTGCGTTGCATCCGGTGTGTTCTTCGCTTAATGATTTTTCTTATACCAGTCTGATTTTCTTTTTGACTTAATTATGAATATTAACATGTTTATTTTTACTGTCCTTTGCGTATGCAAATTCTGCCCTTTCCCCATTAGTTGGAATGTTGTGTTGAAAAAAAGAACTTGTTGAAAGGTATAATGGCTTTATTAATCACTGACTTCCTGGCATTGATGAATTAGCAGCCGATAACAAATTGAGCTCATAAGATATTTTTAGCCTTGGTTAAAAAAAGGTTTTAGAAGGGAATTGTTTATGACACGGAATTTATTTCACCTTATTTGAAATTCCCGTGTTGTATCGCCGAGACAAATTGTCAAGATTTATGACATAATTTCAAAATTTCGATTGATCGCAACTCTGGGCTACCGTATAATGATGGATCGTTTGAATTAGTTTCTAAACGAAGACGGATATTTTAATTCAAGCCGTCTCGAGGAAGTGAATCGTTTGAGGAATTTTAATTCACTCGGCTTTAAGCGTCCTTAAGGGAGCAGTGCAAGTCGTTAAGTCGTTCGCCTCATCCTCGGGGCGTCCTTCCGGACCGGCGTCTGTTCCCTCTGAATGTTCAGCGTTCACGCACGTTATTGACGAATATAATTTGAATTTAGAAACTCGACGAAGAAGGGATAAAAAAAGTCCAAGAGAAAAATCACAAGGCCGACTAGTTACGACGATTAACGTTTGTTTTGACGAAAAATAATATATAAACGGTAAGCTTGCTTCGATGTGGGCGGCTTGGGTGATGGACGGTCCCTTTCCACCGCCTCCACGGCGTTGTTAGTTTCTTAGTTAAGTTAAAAAAAAGGGCTGCACGAAATGTGGCATTTTTTAACCAACAAATTTGATCGTTACCTACCATTTTGGTCTGTTTATCCTCGCTGGGTTGATATGGTAGTCTGTCCCATTGCATGAAGGAATCTGAATTTTTCTTTTTTATTCGTTAGTCTTTATTTTACTTGTGTGTTGAGGTCGTTCATAGCGTGTAGTTTTTAAGAAATCAGAGATTTTTCATTCAGGTTTCAAGTTTGAAAATAGGAGAACGATGAAAAGCAGTGCATGGAAAGAAGACCACTGGCCCAAAGAATGGTTGGATATGTGCTTCAACCGCTTAAAGAATCACACAACACAGAAAAATTTCACATTCCCATTCCAAAGTTTTTCTTTTTACGAAATTATCCATTGCCAGTCAGTCAAATGACCTAGTACTTCTTAGGAGAATGATCGAGAAAAAAACACTTCCTAGTATACATCATCATCTGTACTAACCAGATCGCACTGTAAGTTCATCGGTAGGAAAGTACCAGGGCTCGGAGTTACTGCAGCCATGACTTCACAGGTGAAAAACTGATAGAAACTAAATTTACCATTTACGAGACCATCATGACACTGACTTACAGACTGTAATTCTTAGGTACAACTATACTATTACTAAGTACCTAAATCAGCACTATCTTTTCTTTTGCAAAAATAACTCGTCTAATCTCGCTACTTTTTTTTAACATTTTCTAATTTTTTTTTTTAATTAGATGATTAACAGGGCGAGGCATCACTGTAAAAATGCAAGGTTAGAAAGCTGACTTGAGTATTTACAAATTGGCTTTTTTTTTCAAAAATCCGGCTCCTCGGGGTTGATAAGAGTGTTGTCTTGTCGAAAAAATCTTGTGTCTAATCCTGTTGATTATGATGATTAATTGTACCATTGGCCAAATAGTCAGTTTTAAGAAACGATAAGTTTGATTTCTGAATTAAGGATAAAATCAGATTCTTTTTTCAAAGTAATTTATTTATGGCTAAGGCGTATGATTTCATTGGCATTGCGAACTATTGTTCTACTTTTGAGCAGATTATACAGGCGTCAATCGTGGTCTGTCATTGTAATTTTAAGCATTCTCTTATGAAACGTGTGACAGTGTTATGATAAAACGACCATTGCATGGGTTGGTATACAAAAAAATTAAATTATACAGACTGCGAATTTGTGATCCCACTAAATTATGTGATACGTCGTTGCTCTGAAAGTATCGATCGTGTAACGGCCATACAGAGTGGAATAAGGTTTAAAAAAAACCACAACTATTTGAATTCAGCGAATAATCCGCTCAACCCCGGCAGAGGGTTTATTACCCGGATTGGAACATATCGGATTGTTTCACATGAAATGTCCGATTTTATAGTTTCACAATTTCAGAGAGGGTGTAGCGGTTTTTCTGTTGTTTACTTCGAATTGATTACTTACTCTAATTAAAACAGCGGGTAGCACAACCGATACAACGCTACCCGACGCAAATCCAAAGTGCAATTTTCCATAAGATTATAATATTATCCCTGTGCACATCTGCCAGATGTCACGCAACGCTACCCTACTCTACGCTACGCGATCCCCACTATCCGGATTTTCTTCGATTCAATTTAACTATTTATTACACGGTTTTGTTCATCAAATTTAACTAAAAATTTATTTCATGCTTTTGTTTATAAAATTCCACCATTTTTGTCGAGTAGTGTCAGAACAAGACACATATTTTTTTGTAGTTTATTTCAATTTATGTATGTGTATTTTTGTCGTTTTATTAATTACAACATTCCTATTTTAATGAAAACCAAATAAAAATATCCAGCTGGTTTGGTAAGCAGAACACAATAAGGCAAGATGGCAAGACTCTTCGTCCGGTTTGTTGAAGAGCCCGCTCCCAAGGATCCAATTCTCAGAGTGGGTCCGAGTCAATATTTCCAAATATTCCCCTGCGGCTCAGTCTACCGAAAACATCAGCCGAATTGTTGACTGGACCATATAATTAGAGAAGCCCTTTTCCTTTACTCGTATTTTCGTTTCATTTTTTCCTACGCCGAAGGGAGAAGAGTTATTTCCGATCATCTGAAAATGACTCCCCTTAATTTCCATGAGAATCTATTAAGATTTTCCACCCGCCGAGGCGACTGGGCTGAAAAGTCTTCATCGCTAAGCTTTTCTGTTTTCTCAAATTGAACGTTAAGCTCATTCCTTGAAATCGGCTAATGAAAGCCGTACAGCCGGCTTAAAATGATGCCTTCATCCTCGGAGGATTTGGCAAATCCTTCGGTGCTCGGCGAGACGGCCTCAGGAAAATCCGTACACGGATTAATTCACTCGTCTATCGAAACGAAATTGCCCGATTATAAGTCGTTTCGGCGTTGAAATTGAAATTTTTTCGTGTTATAAATTGTCAAGTCGATGTGGTGCGCGGATCGCGTAGGAGTCGAGCCGAGTTGTGTAATTGAAGATCACCGGTTTGACCCGACGAAAGAGGACGGAGACGAGGGACGACCCAGACTTTCTAACTTCACGATACAAAAACCGGCCAGGGAGTGAGGAAGAAATGTTACACGTATCGAATCGTGACGGGTCGCTATGATTATTTTCGACGGGCGCCGTTCCAAAGAAGCTCCCTTTATTTACAGGACACATCCAGCCCTTTTAGTACTCTTCTGTTTTTCCAACAAAGGGTTAAGTTTCAGAGATTTTAACGTCAGTTGTTTTTTAACGGTGATATGTTTACAACATGCCACTTCCATTTTGTTGTAGAACGTCAATCTTTACAGTCCTTTTTCCTGTACTGATAGTCGCTGAGGAAATATAAAAAAATGCGCAAGTTATTAATAAACCTATAAAGAACAGTTAGATCTCCGGAAATGAAAACATCCTAATTTTGTTTGTATAAACAGAAGAATTGGAATTTTGTTGAAGTTACTAGAAAAACTAACGCACAATCAAATAGGACTGTTGTACTCTGATGAATGAACGAGCAGAACCAACCGTCTTTTGCCAATCACTAGATTTCTAAACGCCTATTGAATCTGTAATAAAAGATCTGAAACTATCCTGAGTTTTGTGCGATGTTGACCAGAAAGTTGCTTGGATCTAAGAATAATACCGAAATGAATAAACGACATTTGTATATAGGCTTTATGGAAGTTGACGTTTTCGTTTTATGAACTGTTTTAATCAATTTGTTTGCAATTTGGTTCTCTAACCTACATCCAAGGACTCCTTCAGCTTATCGAAGACTGGTGCAAAAAGTGGAGGGCGAGGCTGAATGTACTACTTTGAGAAAACAGTCTTGTCGTCCGTCGTACATCGGCAACAAAGTGGTGACATCCATCCAAGTCAAATAATTAGGACTGTCCCTAGACAACAGGCTGAATCCCAATACAAGATTTAAGAGGCACTCGACAGAAGGCTTGGACAACTACGAAGAATCCTGGTACTTAGGCTCTAGGTCCTTTTCCACCTACTTAACAAGACTATGCGAAAGCTTTGGGCATACGGAGTTAACTGTTGGGTTCTGCCAAGCCATCCAATACTTATCGTGTACCACAATAATCACCATCACAATCGCATCTTAATACACTATTTGGAGCAAAATATTGAAATTAAAAATAAAGATTAATGAATTTTTTGATTTGGCTTAATTTGATTTATATTAAATTTTGTAATTAATACAACGACAATAATACAATAGAATCAATGTCCGATTGTTTTGTCTTCGACTGTACTCGACGCTACTCGACGAAAATTTGGAGTGGGGATTGCTTAGCGTAGAGTAGCGTTGCGTGGCGTCGGGCAGATGTGCCCTGGGAAATTGGACATAGGATTTGCCTCAGGTAAAAAATAAAGTAATTAAAAAAATTTAATACGTTCAAACTGAAAAATTCCCACCCGAGCTTCTCGGGATCGGTCTAGTAATTCGTGATCAAATATATTTCCCTGGACATCCTTCTATTTATTCCTTTCTATGTGCCGAATTAATTCCCCCGGCACCAAATCTGAAAAAAAGGCAAATTGTTCGGTCCGATCTTCCGTGAAATTCAATTAGAAGAGAGTATCCTGTTAGGGAAGTTAAACTTTAATTAGCATAGGCAACACGCGTCCAGGCTGCACGAAGCATTGTTAAGTTCACAACCACTTAAGAATTATTTTCAAATATAAGTAAATAGCCTTTGCTTTTTGGGTGTTGCTTTTAAATTGATAAGTGGTTTAAATGGGTTCAAGCAAAACAAGAAAAAAAGCATGAAATATGTATGAATTTATTTTCGCTTTATTTCATAAAAATTTCTAGCGCATTTCCGACTTTCTTGTCAGAAAATGCAAAATAGTTAGGATTTACTACCGAATGGCACGAATTAGTGATGGGCTGAACAAGAGTTAACTCATTTTACTCAGTGGGGGGATCCCGCCAAAATTGGAATTTTGGATAAAATAAATTCAGTGGGTGGTTTAGCTAAGATTTTTAAGAGGGGTGGTTTCCTCCTTCTCTATCTCTAATTCTTCACATTTCCGAAATAATTGTTTTAATATTTCTTCTATTTACTTTGTGAAAGTTTAAAAAAATCAAATCAAAAATTAATCACCAGGTGGAGTTTTCCTCCTGTGCAAATTTCGATGGAGAAAAACATTCATAATTTCAACAATACTTACATGATATTCATAAAGTATCAATGTCCTGGAGAAAAAAAGGAATGGCAATTGAAAGAGAAAGAACCTGGGGAAAGAAGGAGAAGTAGTAATATCTAACATAATTATTATCATTATTCAGATAGCGTAAGATGCCGTCTGGTGTAATGCGGGTTTCAGTAAACATTTTCTCTATCGTGCCACGTTTCGAGCTTTATTGAGATCATCTTCAGGGCCTGGGATTTACAAACATAGTTAACGTTTATATGTATTTTCTAAATGTATACTAATATACCTACCTACATCACACCAGACCGCATCTTACGATTTTTCGGTTGCTAAACTCTACACATAATTATTATCTTAAGTTTACGAAATCATAGATCTATAAAAAGGATTTTTAATTTTAAAGCAGTGTAAGTCAAAAATCTATTTTTGGGTCTATCAAATTGTATTTTTAAGGAGTGACCAGACAAGAATATCAAACTCCAAACTCTAAGCGACTAATTATGGAACAGAATATATATCAAAACATCATAATGGTTTAATTAGAAAATTCAAGGCTACTCGACTTGTAGACTCTGAAGTCGTAGGTTCGATTCCACCAACGCCCCAAGAATTTTCTTTCACTCTCCCCTTCCTTCCAAATTAATCAGATATACTATCAAATACGGCTAATTTGAAAAAGCATTAAGCAAAAACATAAATGTTATAATTTGTAATTGCAATTTATTACTAAAATAGAATAAATCAGTTCGCCATCATAGCGAGGTACTCATAGGTTTGACATACTATATGGGTTTTATAATGGTCATGCAGGATTTTCCCTAACTTTCGTCTCTCACTGAAGACGCCGAGAAACAGTATTAGAATAAAGTGAGCAGGGACATTTGTTCCTGTTTTCATCCACTTGCCGATCAGCGAATTTAATATTTTTAAATCTGTGGTGATTAGTGACCGTTAATCGATAATTATTCAGAAATCGTGTGATGCGGTCTGGTGTGATCGTGCCATTCTTGCGTGTCGTGTTGAGAGTGGTCAGTTACACAGAAGACAAACACTTCGAGCCCTGAAGATGATCTTAATAATGCTCGAAAGTTGCACGATAAAGAAAATGTTTTTCGGAAACCTATACCACACCAGACCGCATCTCACGATTTGTGAATAATTAATTTTCAGTAATAATGTTTTAACGTGATATTTCTTGTTGATATCTGAAGGGTATCTGTAGTTGGATCGTTTTCTGATCTGCCTGGTCCGTACACCCTCTCTGTTTTAACTAAAAATATTCTCGGATAGTAAACAAACTAGGAATCTTACTTTATAATGCTTCTTGTTGAATGTTTGATGTAGTATTTAATGGCATAGTCGAGATTTATAGGAATTTAATACAAGTTATTAGGGTGTTAAATTAAAAGTGGCAATTTACAGCCACTCAGTCGTTAGAGGGTATCACCCAAGGCGAGGGCAACGGTTCATAAACGACTTCCTCCCTCACAATGATGCCTTTAGATATTTACGAGAAAAGGCCCAGGACGTGAAAAATAAATGCACCGCCCTCGCATTACGGGGTTTAGCGCGAGGCGAAACGGCCCCAGCGAATAATTCATTTTGTAAAACGGACGCCGAGTTTGAACACGCTACAACGCCTTCGGAAACGAGGATTCACGCGTTTATTTCTAAAAAAAACATCTCCGTTTATATATTTCGACCTTAAAGGATAAACCTGAGGACGACCGGTTTTGAATATCCTTAACGGCTGACTTATTGTCCAATGGACACTCGCTTATATTATAAACGAAGTGGATAAGCTCATTAGGTCCATAAACTTTAGCAAGTTCATTCCTGTAAAGTTTTTTTTTTTTTTTTTAAGTAAACATGATAACACTTATGCTTACATTCCAAGGGAAAGAAGCTTTATATTGACTTTAAAAAAAATCATTTAAAAAAATACATTCGTAATAGGAAATTGGACCGCGAATGGCCGAAAGTCGCGTTAAAAGTCTGGAAAAAAGTTCTATTCATGCTGATTGCGGAATTAATTTAATTTGAAGTGGTTAAAAAAAGGTCGTTATTTGCGCTATCGGAGTGAAAGCACTCTGCTTCGCCTCGCTCTTTAGTTAAAACGTTTTCACCACTTGCATAACCACTAATGGATCTTCTGCTATAGATAAAAATCAAACAAATCAAACCAGATCAGTTTGTTTTCTCCATAAATGGTAATTATTTGTAGGTAAGTGGTAATTTTGCCAATAAATACTGGCATTTTAATAGCTACAAACTGTTGTTTGTTTTAAACATACACGACTCCTATAGGCCAACCATTTAATTCGGAAACAATTAACTTTAACAAAAAATGGTCTTATACAAACCACAAGTTAATTGTGTTGTTACAAAAAAACATGAAACTTAACTTGGTGTTTGAATAAGACCAGTTTTTTTTTTGTTTCCGAAATAAATGAGGACGGCCTGGGGGGGGGCATGTTGTTACAAAAAAAGATGAAACTTAACTTGGGGTTTGTATAAGACCATTTTTTGTTTACGTTGTTTCCAAAATAAAGCAGGAGGGAGGAGATCCATGTTGTTACAAAAAAAAGGCGCAACTTGGGGTTTGTATAAGACAATTTTTTGCTGAAGTGAATTGTTTCCGAAATAAACGAAAGTGGTAGTCTTCTTACAATAAGTTTACCCCCTCGCGCGAACATCCCTGATTTACCCAATAGCTTTTGACCGCCGTGTTCACGATATTCTTAGAAATAAGTTAGAGATAACAATCAGGGTTCTGTCGAGCAGCAAAAAATGAATCCGAATTAATGCCGACCATGTCTGGTGTTGAGATGGCTCCAAACCGAGTTCGTAGGGTCAGGAGCTGGCATTATGGAAATTAGCCAAGGAATCGAATTATGACATTCGGCAATATGCCACTTTATTTTGTGGCGTTTGAACACTGTGCCAAGGGCATTAAAAAAAGCTTAGTGTCTCTCTAAGAAGAACAGCCATCTATTCGGATAGACATATGGAACCAAAGGCAAGACCTCATCGGTAGTCAAGTCCAGCGCTGACTGGGACATCATGACCATATCAGACATTAGGGAAAACGAGAAATTTTTTTTGAGAAAACGAAGACAAACGGGGCAGAACGGTGGCTAGGAGGACGAATTGGCAAAGGTAAATTCGATGAAGACGCCTATGGGTCTTGAATCTTTTATGGTATACCAAAAAAATGGATCGAATTAAAAATAAGATAGTATGTAACCCAAAGAAAAAGTTCATCAATGGACCATCGCAGAAAATAAACAAACCGGTACTGATGTTGCCAGGAAGAAGAAGACAGCGGAACATGTCCTCCGTCAGTGCAATATTCCTACTGCTGAGAGGAAAAACCCTGAGCTGAAGGTTATACGGCAGTGCATAAAAAACGCTTTGATATCTAATAATAACTTAAGCATAATTACAATTAATTATGATTGTTTCGGCCAATGCCGTGGAAAAAATAATAATAATTAGAAAATAAATGACCGAAGAAATTCATAGGGATGAACGTTCCTTCAGATGCCGGCTGCAAGAAGCGTAGGGAGCTCGGGCCCGATTCCCCTGACTTCGTCGCAGAATATCCGATGAATTCCGGTGGAAGAGATAGATGCAGCAGCACGGAGGCTTTTTCGTAGTCGCGTGATTAAAGACTTTTTTATTAATACGGGAGAAAAGCATGAGAAAAAAAAGACGTGAGGACCTTTCTATCATAGAAATAGAACAGGATTGACTTTGCAAGGAGCGTGGGAGTAGGATTAGGGATTACAATAATCCAAAACAAAGTATATTTAAAAATGAGTTGGCCAACAATGGTTTTTAGCTGAGATTAAAAAAAGTCAGTGTCACGAGCGGGATTCGAACCTACGGTCTTCGGTTAGACACGCCGCTGCTCTACCACTTGAGAGCTATCGTGATCTCGATCCACCCGGACACTTAACTTCCCATCTCAACCCCACTTTTGGGATTTTCCCTCCTTTTTCTCTTTCAAATGTTAGCAGTTAGTGTCCGAGTGAATGAAAGTCACGATAGCTCAAGTGGTAGAGCAGCGGCGTATCTAGCCGAAGACCGTAGGTTCGAATCCCGGTCGTTCGCTTTTTTATCTCAACTAAACACCTAATTAAGTGTAATGTATTAGTTGGTAAAGCGGACCACAAAATTAGTGAACTTAAGCATAATGACAAGCTCGGCCGACTCGTTTTTTATTCTTAATCTATCGTATTTGGTGTGGATCATACCACCAGGAAGACATTCAACTATTGATATTAAGGTTATGGCTCCCGGTTTCTTTAAGCATACTAGTCCAATTTTCGTTTCTGTTCTATTCTATCCCCTGTTACATTGGTGGCATTATAACTTAACCTCACGACTCTACCTATTTGGTTAGAGCCCGAACCAAAAGAGGGTTACTAACGTGGATTCACTGGTTGAAAGTTAAGTCCTCCGTTAAATAAAAATGGAGGTCAAGTCAAATCATATGAAAATGAACAAAATGACGATCTACTTATGGACAAAACTACTACAACCTGATAATTCCCCGGTTACCAGGACTATATAAAACTGCTTGGAATATGTCATTGTAAATTGCAAAAGTGAGGTTTTCCCTGTCAAGTTTAACCTCTTTTAATGCTGGAAGAAGCAGCCTTTACTCTGGGAAAGCATATTCCACTCAGCTAATAAACCTTTGATCCTGCACTATGTGAACTTTTCAGAATTGTTTTTGTTTAAAACAAAATCCAGGTTCCGTATGAAAGCATGACGTAAGTGTTACATGGTTGGATTTTGTGTATGTTTGTATTGAGAGTGTACGTAATTCATTTTTTGTTAAATCTTGAGGAATCTACTTTACGGTTGGTATATTGTTTTTGTGTATTTTGCGATTTCACTCATGGTATCCTTTATATCACGCCTTAAATTTGTGAGCAGCTTTGCTTGAAAACTTGCATGCTTGAAAAAGTTATCATCTTTTGTCGGTGTTTGCGGTTTAAATTCCTTTCATTCCTTCCTAGTGCACGTGTTTCCTTTTTTATTTTAGCATTTGAACGTTATTTACTTAATAATTTGTCTGTTGCAGAAGTGCGGCAAGAAGCAGTGCAGCAAGCGTTGGCCGCGATGCAGGGGAGGCCGAAGCCCTCTCTGCCGATGCCGTCAAAAAGGACTTCCGTCATGGCAAAGAGCCCGGATAGAGACAGACACGATTCCGGTAAGCGGCCACTTTTCACCCTAACTATTTATCGAAAGGGGATTTTCGAAAGGGTTGAAGCTTCTTTCCGGCCTCCACGGGGATTAAAGCTAAGGCCGATCCGGCCCAATAAACCGCACTCTTCAAATGACGTCAAAGCGATAATTGCTCAAGGCGTCGGAAATCCTCGTTGACCCGTTTTCCCTGTCGGATTTTATGTCACCGGTTCGACAAAAGAGAATTTTCTTTCCGTTCCTTGTGATTTACCTTTCTGAGAGTCTTTTCGCCGAACGTTCAATTTTATCACAGCCAAGGCTACTTTGATCAATAGTTAATTTAAAAAAATAAATAAATTGTCATAAAATACTCTCCTCATTCCTCTATGTAGGTCTTCAATTCGGAACTTTGTGCGTTTCGAGAAAAGAAACCCGTTTGGACCGAACGTAAATTCAAGCCTATCAGTTCCACAAATTGCCATTTCATTAAAGCCCAGTGAGCAAATTTCACATCTCAGAATAAATTAATATTTAGTCTGGTCGAAATGAGTGTTCTCGATCATTTTTGCTATTGGCTGATCATTTTATTCCATGATTTATTCATTTAAAACTTACAAAACTACTTAAAAACCGTCCAAAAGTTTTACTTTTCCACAAGATGCTAGTATCTAAAAAATGAAAATTATATTTTTATTCTTAAATTTATATTAAATTAAACTTCTTTCAATTAATTAATCTTTACGTAAGGTATTGGTTGAGATGAAAAAGTCAGTGTCACGAGCGGGATTCGAACCAACGACCTTGGGTTCAATACGCACCTCCTCTAACCACTTGAGCTGACGTGGCTTCAACCCAATCAGACACCATCTCCCATCTCAACCTACCTTTCGAATTTTCCCTCTTTGTTTGCCAATTTTTTTCATTTCAACCAATACCTTACATAAATATTAATTAATTGAAAGAAGTTATTTGGTCAGTCGGGGTTGAATTAAACGTCAACCCTTTCTGAACATTTTCGTTAACAAAATACAATCCAACGATCGGAAATACCATGACGCTTCGAGGAACGCTCACTCATAACTGATTCAAATTTGGATTTTTATTAATTATCTTCGGAATAAAACTTCTGGGAATCCTCGTGTATATTTTCCGTTCGCTCTCGACCGTAACGAAGTAAATTATTACAAGTAAACGTATAATCGGCTAAATGCGATGCCCTTCTCAGAAACGCGAAACTTAACAGCGCATTAATATTTGCAAACTCCTATTCGTTACATCTCAAACATTTCGAAATTACGTTGTTTTTAGATAAATGTTAACCATGTTGTGCCCACCACGATTAATAAACTCAATATTTCAATTTCAAAATGCAGTATCACATATACATAATTTAATTGATTGATCCAAGAAAACTCGACTGCACAAAGAAATAAAGAAGGAAAAGCATTTTAATAATTAAAAAGAGAAATTATGATTCCCTACTTACATATATTCAAATCATTTTTGCTGGAGTCTCCCAAGGAAACACGCTTGCTCCCTTATTTTACTCTTTTTCACCTGATTTAGTAGATTTCTGTAATTGAACTCACCTGCTATAGTACGACAATCCTCTTCAAAAACATTGACACATTCACTTACCCGCGACGTTCAGTACCATCTTTTTATGCAAGATTCATGATTTCAGCAAAGCAGAATCGAAATAAACATGAAAAATCTCAATAGAATGAAATAGAAAAACTGCACCTTGTCTATTTATACGTCAACCGGATTTTTCCAGTGAATAGTAATAGCTAGAATTAAAGCTGGACAGTTGATTTAGAATCCACAGATTCGTCTGAAACCAACGATTTATCCCATTTTAATTGGCGTCTCTCAGGGAAACACTCTTGCCCCATTACTTTACTCCTTTACCGCTGATCTCCCATTGCATTCCTCTGTTTTTATTACCATCTTTTTATCCTGTAACTATGACTTCAGCAAAGGAGAATCAAGGTAAATCATCAAAAATCCCGAATTTTTGTATGAAACTCTACCCGTTTCTTCCAGTGCATAGTATACAATACGTTGGACTAAACCTGTACAAAAGGAATCCACATACTTGACTAAAACGAACTTCAAATGTAAAGTCCGCTTGACAAAAGAGCTAGATTGACATTGCCCCGATGGAATTGGACTGAGGTTGAACCAAGTTCATCATCCAACGCGCAGTAGTTGATGCTTCCATTGTAGGTCATCCAATCCGATCTAAATATTCCCTGGGTCCCAAAACCAAGACCAGTCCCGCTACAAAATATTTCACTCCAAACTGTTTTTCATTGTAGTCCATTAGTCCACAATTTATCCAGCTCAAGACTCCTGGGGTCTGCTGGAGTTTTCCCGCCAGTTATATACATACAACATTGCGTGCAAATATTTTGGAGGTGCATGTCTTTATTTTTGTTTGTTAGAAGGAAAGATGAGAATTTTTTTTTGTTTACATAGTGTCTATCATAGCAAAACGTTTGGAGGCAATGGTGGGAATCGAACTCACGACCGGTTCCTAAATAAATAATTTAAATGTAAAAAATATGCACAAATATAAATAACATGTAATTTTTTTTAAATAACCGATATTGTAACGAGGAAATTGCTCACATTTTTTAAGAAAATCCATTTTTCACGATGTTAAAGATGGTTGGGGTGTTAAATATTGTCTTTATTTTAACGACGTCAACATTTAACAAATGTCACTGTCTCAATATAAAATTGATTTTGAAAGTTTCAATTTGTAACTTGACGTTCGACCGAACTTAAAAGTGTTGTCTTTAATGTGAACGTTGCCGCTGGTCCATTATGTAAACATATTCGTTCTATTACGGCAGCATCGTCGAAAATTCATAGATCCGTCCTTCTTTTAAAAGGGGAACATTATTTCTCACTTTTTTCATGGTGTAGCGAGATGTAATTTTCATAGTCTAGGCGTCGTCTGCTTCCAGGGCCTATTGGAAAATATGGACCGAACCGTTTTCTCGCCCCGAGATAAATCGTTCGTGAAACTGTGTAAGACACCTCTTGTGCCTTCCTTGGGATCTTTAAAATTACTTTTTATTACAACACCGTACAACGCTTTGTAACGACGGTTTCACTTTTTAGTGGCCGCGCGGCGTTCAGATGGGCCGACGAGTGGAACGAATGAGAAAGAGGTGTGAGTTCTTTTTTTCCCATGACATCTACTTCTTCACGAAACGGAGAATATACCAGTATCACCTTGTTTGTAATCAAGTTGAGATTTTAAATTATAAACAGTAGTCGAGATGCAGATTTTTTTAAAGTACCTTCTCTAAAACTGGTAAACATGCTACAGCTGAAAGGAATGATCCGGCTACCTGTCACTCGGATCTGAGAGAACACCCTGGCAACATGGATATATTCAATGATGACTCAGTTTATGCAATGGGTAAGAAAAAACTACAACTTATCTTTGAATGGAAAGCAACCGGACAATTGAGACCTAGACGAATCAGAGCCGGTAAAAAGAATGCAATGATGACCAACTGCCTGCCTCTTCGTAAAAGAAAGATCGAGTCAATTGAACTTATTCCTGTACAAGCCCAAACCATGTGCAATCAAACCAGTTAGGGATGTACGGTCGAAGCAGAAATACACGCCATCAATTCTTGTGCCCTGGAAACTTAAAAGAAGTTACACTAGCAAATCGGGAACCTTCTCTTGGTCAGTGAAGGAACATTTGACAATACTCCTTATATCACTCAGCAGCGAGGAACCGATAAAACCTGCTGCAGATGGATAGAATCAATTCTAAAAATGAAAAAAGGACAGGCCTCCATGTTCCACGAAAAATTGTAAGCAGCAATGCAAGAGGGTGTCCGTCCGCGAGGAGGAATTCTCTCGCCTCTGCTGTGGAATGTGGTAGTTAGTGGACAACCTGATATGCCAACTAAACGAAAGCGGAATTTACACCCAAGACGTCATGCTTACATGCTAGTCTGGGAAAAAATCGTTTCAACATTTAAAGAGCTCACTCAAAGAGCATTAAACCTGGTGGAAAAATGGTGTTTAAAACGGGGACTTAAAGGCACAGACCACCTTAATTGTTTTCACCAAGACAATAAATACAAGACTTACCCTTCTATAACGAAATTATGCAACTAAAAAATGAGGTCAATACCTAGGAATTATCTTTGATAAGAAATTGGCCTGGAACCCTCACCTGCAGCATACCATAGCAAAAAGTAAAGTATCACTAATGACCACAAGAAGGACCCTAGGCGATCTTCGATAAAAGCCGAAGTCCCAGAATAACCTATGGGTATAGTTCAACGGCTCTTAATTGTCACTATTTCGCTTGCTCGCGCGTTGTTCCAATTTGTTTGAGATGTATAAACTGCCTTATACAGAGTTCTCAATCTGACAGCTGATCTGGCAGATGAGCGCCTCTCTCGGCCATTGTCACGTGGAATACAGTGTACATATTCCAGATTAAAGCCGGGCCATAATCAAAAGCCTTTCATGGGATCGTAGCCTGTCAACTAATAATTCTCATCTGTTCTTTCAAGCTTGATAATAACTGGTCGGTGGCCGCAACGGTTTAAGCCAGAAACACACTTACCCGATGCTACGCCATGCGACGCTACCCGATACAAATCCAGGATCAAATTTTCCATAATATTCAATTACCCCCGTTCACATATGCCCGATGCCACGCAACGCTACCCTACGCTAGGCGATCCCCACTCCAAATTTTCGTCGAGTAGCATCGAGTACAGTCGAAGACAAAAAAGTACCGAGTAATAAAAATAAGTAATAAAAAAGTATTCTTATTTTTATTTCCAACTGTATGTATTATTGTCGTTATATTAATTATAACATGTTACTTTAATGTAAGCCAAACTGAACGAAATCAAAAAGGCGTTTTTATAAACATTGATGGTTAGGAGTAACTTTATTTAACTAACGATTTTAGTTTAGGAGAATAAATTGTTCAAAGTAGTGCATTAAGAACAAAAGATGCGTTTACGATTGTGATCGTAAGTATTGTGACAAACGCTATGGACTGTACGCGACATACTTGCGTCGGATAGATGTTCACACCCCACCAAAACGTGGCAAGGCGTCGAGTAGCATCGGGTAAGTGTGCTTCCGGCTTTAGGCGTTGACACGGCACTCATCACTGTAAGGTCCTGGGTTCGAATCCAACAACCTTCCATGCTCGAAATACTACAAATGGGTTTTTTTTGCGAACCCTCGTATTTAAAAAAATGCGATTTGATCCTTACCGATTATTATCCTTTTTTTCCATGAATCGTTCTTTCAGACGTATTTTGTCATTTCGACATCTTCAGTATGTCCGTCGTACTGTATTTCATAACTGTAATAGACAACTCCTACACAACGCGGAAGTAACATATTTGCTCTGGTTTGCTCATAAATAATAATTGTCATAAAATTGTTATAAAAGGTGACCAAAACAATCAACCTAAAGACAATTATTAAGACGCAATAAATTTTATCGGAAATCCACCCGCGGGGCCTTGATCGGGATGTAAATATGCCCAAGAAATACCCCGGACGGATTATAAATAAAGTGGGAAAAAACTGGATTATCGCTCGAGGACGACGGGGTTTTAGCTTATGTTTAATCATTTCTGCACCCGACTTCCTGGAACTCGGGGTTGTCAATGATGCCGTCTGTTTGGCACAACAACGGTTTGGCATTCATGTCGTAAAATCGTTTCATCCCTTGGATCTAAAGATCGACCGCAAACAACTTAATTTCGAAAATAGACCCAGTTATGAAAATTTTTACCAGATTCGGTTTCCAGGTTCAAAGATCTTTCCCAATCGTTTTACAATTTCCAACTTGAAAGTTAATTTTCCAGTGTTTGAACGTTAAAATCGAGGTCGCACGTCGGTGATTTGATTATGTTTGACAAACCTCTTTTGCGTTTATTCCTTTCAAAACTTTTTCCAATAATTACGGTCATGAGAAATTCTGGTACTGATTTTTACGTCGTACCAACCCCTGGAGCGATTTACGCAGGATTAAACTAGTCATCTAATAAAAAAAAATCTGTGACAGTACTTCTAATGTGGAGGACAACGCCGTAAACCTCATGGTTTTATCTTAATCCGTTCAAAAGATATTTTAGAAAAACCCTTTTCTTTACATAAAGCAGAAAAGTTTCCCCATTGTAACGTAATTTTTCCCAACTTTTGACCTCGTTTGTAGATTTAGCAGCTAATTTCCTTTTAGATTAGTCCATTTTTGTTATAAAAATGGCCAGTCTACTTACAAAACAACTCCTGAAACTTCGTGAAATTGGCGAGATGGTAATTCGGTTCAACTTCTTTAAAACGAACCTCACTTACATTACTTTTTTTTTAATTGTGGTTATTAGTGACCGTTAGTCAATGATTCTTCTTACATCGTAAGATGCGGTCTGATGTGTTGTAGGTATCAGAAAAACATTTTCTTTATCGTGCCAACGTTTCGACCTTTATTGAGATCATCTTCAGGGCCTGGGATTTATAAACAGAAAAACTTTGATTGAATATAAAAAATATATTTTGTGCATTGTATAAATTCAATTTTTTTCACATTCTAAATGATTTTCTAAATGTAAACAATGTTTGTAAATGCCAGGCTCTGAAGATGATCTCAAAAAAGATCGAAACGTTGGCGTAAAGAAAATGTTTTTCTGAACTTACCGCATCTCACGATCTGCGAATAATCTTTTTTTCATGTCAAGCCAGCTAAAAACTTCAACATTTTACAAACTTTCTGACGGTCTATTCGAAAATGGATTGTTTTGATTTTTTGATCGACAATTTCAATTGTACGTTGAGAAAATACGGTCCGGTGTAAAAATAACACGTTATCTAACCTAACCTAGTTAAATTTTGTTAAAGGGGGCCTAAAGCGCCAGAATAAAATTTAATTTCTTCTTAAGTATTTTTCGGCTTTGTTGGCTTTCTGTTGTGTAACGATTATGAATTTCAAATTGGGAGCTTTTGTGTTTTTAATGCGACTTGTGTAGACCTGAAAAAAATTTCTTAACGTCCTTTCTGACGTATACTGCGGATTTTCGGTAAAATTTATCCGGGTTTTCCAATCTGGTTTCAGCACTTTTTGACAGCTTCGGCTGACGGCAGGAAGCTGGGAGATTCGTCCTTCCTTCTGCGCCGCCGTGTCTGACTGTTTCATTGATAAAAATTAACTGTTAAATTTTGTATTAAATTAACAAAGATTGTTGATCAAAAAGCCAACACACAGCTCAAAACTATGAACAAGGAAGTTATTTATGCGATAGAAAAAAAAATATATTTGTTTTCCTTTCACTCACAGAGGTCAGGTACATTTGCATGGCATGCGCTTGTGGAACAATTTCGCTCAAATCTCGCTCATAGTAAAAATTTTTATTTGAAAATGTTCAAGACGAAACGTTTTGTCGCTTTTGCACAATGTCTCCCCCACGACCGGTTGCGAATTCGAACAGTTTAAGATTGCGCTTTTAGAAATGCGAAAGTTGATTTAGCCAGTCCTGGAGTCGGCTTCGGCATTGGCGGGACGATCAGGGAGCCGTTCCAGTTTCTTCGGATGGTCTGGAGGTTTTTTCCTGAATGGTGACGTCATCTTTTTTTCTCATGGATCTGAGTCATCTGGGTGCAGGTCCCGAGCGTCGCCGTGTTTTCTCGATCCTTTCAGGTCTTAACAATAACGAAAATCTGTTGGCATTAAACCTTTTATAAAGAAAATTCAACGTTCCTACGACCAGAGTATACTTTTTGAAAAGTTACGTCCTTTGTCGAAGCGAAAATTAATAACGCTTTGGTGGAGAGGAAGGTTGGCCGTAAGTTACGTGAAACTATTGCAATAAACTTAAACTCGTCCAATTATTTTTACCATACTTGGTTCAGGTCTAAATCGTTTTCAACTAAAGAGCTATTACAGACATATAATTTTTTTTTCACGTGGTCTCAACACTGCCACTGCCAGTACTGCGCCCATAACCCTGACAGTCAAGATTAAACATCTTGAGGTCTCTAAATGGGAAAGTGTTGACTGAGCTTTGGCTGTATGGTAGAATGGTTCGAAACCGTGCAAGCGGAATTTTATCAATTCAGTGACAAAAGGTTCAGGGTTTTGTATAGCAGTTCAATGGCAGTAAAAGCTTTGACAATTTCTACGCGTACACTTAGTTAGAAGGATTTCCGTGAAGATTTGATGGCTTAGAATCGTACAGTTCCACCCCGCGTGCCTAAAATGGATAAAACAGATTTCGGACATAAAGGTTTTCGTAGTTATAAGTTGATATACTTTGTAGGGATTCCGTGCCATTCAGCTGTCGAGGGATAATCCTAACTATCGGACATCTAAACTCCCAATTTTTCTTTTTTCCTTTCGTCAATCTAATATGGGACTGGCAGATTCGATTGTCAAATCTGGTCGAGACAGTATTTTGTTTTTGATTTGTTCGCTCTCTTCTTCACGTCTAATTACTCAAAGCGCAGTCCTTCCTTCGATACATCACCTACGTACGTCACATACTGCAAGGAACTATTATCGTTCTAATCGGATTAGTAGCAGCAACTTCTTACAACTTTTTCTAGAGGTAAATTAAACAGAATTGTCAAAATGTCGCCTTGCCTGAGGCCACTTATAATAGCGATCTCGTCCAAATATTCGCCCTGCACCTTAACAGTAGCGGCTGAATGTCGAATGCATCTTTCCTCATTTCATCGTCCACATTTTGTACTAGTTTGATAAGCTCAAGATGTTCTTGGGTGATGAGAGTACGCGGTATCATCCACGTGGTAATGATTGTGTCAGAATGTGTAGGAACGTATGGTAAACAAAACGGGTCCTAAAACGTTCCCTTGTGGGACGCCGTATTATACTACATCTATTTGCCATTCTGAAGTAATGGGGAGTTGGATGTGGGATAGTAGGATGAAAGACAAAAGACACAAAAGCCTGGGCCTCTTCCAGGAACGCACCCTAGTGACAGTTTTGTTCTCTAAAAGGTAGGAAAACGTGTCAGCTAATTTGAATTTTGATGGGAAAACGGTACTTCTTTTAATGTATTATATTATAGCAATACGTGTGCCTCAATTTTTTTTATATATTTTATTTACTGTCTTTCGTTGGTTTCTTCGCGGTTGAAAGGTGATTTTCACTTTCTATTTGTTCCCCACAAAGTTCGGTTTTTATTAAACTATTGAAACATTCTTTTTTTTAACTAGAAATACCATTTTCTTGAAAACAATCGCTTTCTACTTACGAAATTTCATTTTGGGATCTGTGATGCAATTAAAGCGTACTAAGTTCTGTTCATTTGACTAATACAAAAAGCAGTGAGGTTTTTGGGGTTTGCGAGGTGATTCATTTTCACAAGAAAGTGTAACCAAACCAAACTTACTTATAAATTACGTTTACTTTTCAGACGTCACAGATTCAACCCAGAATGCTCAATATTCCTCCGGGCGGAGTCATACCCACTCCTTTCTCGCTAATAAATTAGTTACTCTCTAGACCTCACAAATAACCACAAAATACTCGATATTCCTCGGGCGGGAATAAAAGACCATTTACTTTCTCGCTAATAAACACGTTCATTCCAGGAACTTAACCTAAGCACACCACCAGATACAAACATACAAGTCTGTTCACATTTATTTCCCCGGTTATTAGATATTCCTCAGGACGGTCGAACCCTTCTCGCTAATAAATTCTTTTACCCTTTAGATGTCACACACACCCTAGAATATTCTTCTGGGCTGGAGTAAACAACCCCTTCCTTTCACGCTAATGCATTACATTCATTCCATTAAATTATCAAATTGAACAGTATTGTGCAATTAAAAACCCCTAGAGCCCTTAGGTATTCGAACAACGCCATTAATAAATGCATTCAAGATTATTCGTGTAATATTCCAATTATTTCCTTCATATTGATTGTATTAAAAAACAATTTCGTTTAATATACGACTAAATCTGACAGAAATTTGATTTGATTGTGTAAAATTACGAAGTACACGAGGATCGAAGTTGAAAGCACAAGCTAAAATAAATGTCTGGGAATTTTTACGTGCACAAGGCTTACTTTTATCCTTCGAGGGCGTGGGCAGTACATTATTCCGAAAACAATGTAGGACGTGAGCAGTATAACAGTCGATAATAAACCAAAGCCGGATTTTGATTATTGACAATGTTACACAATTTCGTCATGATTTTGTTTGCCCGTGTCACCGGCCGCAAACGTTCACAGCCGCCGAGTTTCACCGACCACTCATTGTCGATTCATAGGAATCTGTGTCATTACTTCTGCCCACTGGAATCACCTCCATGACCACCACTCTCTGGAAAAGGTGCCACGCCAACTCGTTCTTTTTCGCGAGTCTCTGTCCGGCCGTCCCGACGCCAGCCTCGCAGGCAGACAATAACAGTACTTCTCGATCAATGACATCACATGCAATCCCTGGAGTATTTCTACAGCTTGTACGGAATCGAACCGTGTAAGGGGCACCTCGGTTACATAAGTTGCACATTGCGCAACAACCTATCCTGCCGTGCTTTTTCATTCAGTTTTGTAGTCATTTGGAATAATAGACTTGTTATTTTTGCAGCCTCGAGCTCCGACGAGGACAGCGTCGGCGGAGATGCACAAAGCACCCCCGAAAGAGAGAGGGTGAGAGCTCCTGCACCCCTCCCGCCACACAGCGACACCAGCAGCACAGGATCCGCTAGAGAAACTCCTCCACAAATTCATAGACATACGAGGTAAACTTTTTTTATGTTATTTTATTTTTTCTTATTTATCGGTCTTTTTTTGAAGGTGACTAAAGAGATTTTCAAATCAAATGTTTCTTGTGCCATAGTAGTACATAGTTTATTTCTGGAAAATGGCACAGGATGCTGAAACGTATAGATTTGATTTTTTTTTTCTAAATCTTTCAAAAATGGCCTTATAAAAGAAAAAAAGAACCATCAATAGAAATTTTTTTTTTGTTCAATTTGAATTGTAAAGAAATATTGCTCGATGTATCCCACCTGGTTGGACGGTGCAATTCCTTACTCTATATAGATAATAAACAGACATAATATGTTGGCAAAAGATTTAGTGATGCAGTTTTAAGTTTAAAAAGCAATTTGACAAAATGATTAAAATGAAATGGCAGTGTTGCTGGGCCAGATTGCAGAGCTCTCATGAATCAAGATTACAGCCAATAGGTGGCCCTTAGAGGATCTGTCTCCTAGAAGCTCATGCTCACCAAATTAAGGATAGGCCATGCGAGGCTGACACTCGAGCACTTGTCGAAGGTTGTGATTATTTGGCTCCATACAGAGATGTATAATGTCAGAATTGTGCTTGAGTATGACAGTAAGTCCCCTGAACTGATTCTTAAACGAAACAGGATTTTTTACTGTGTATAGTAAAGATACGTTTGAGTCCCTTGTGTCTGTTGAGAGTTTATGTATTTATTAGAGTAAGTGTGTACAGAGGGTCAAAAGTGAATGGTATGTAAACAGGAAAGAATTTATTTAAGAGTGTGTGAATGGGTTTGGATTAGGAACTGTTTGCGTTGGGAGTCAAAATGAACTAGTTGTTGACAGCCCATAGAGACCCACCTCGACAAGGCCGAGATTCAACCCCATACTGCCAACAGCTTCTTCTTTAAGTAATTTATTGAAAATTACAAAAGCCAGAATTACCAGTGCACTATGAGAAGTGATTAGCTCAAATCTGTATATGTGATTGTATTTATTTGCGTGAATGCATACATTTGTGGTTCCACTCTAAATGATCTTTTGATAAACAAGATCTTTCCCTGGAGTGAGTTCGTATGTTCGAGGCACTAATCTGCATGTCAGACCACAGTTTTATCCATTTCAACACCCAGCGTAATCAGTCCCCTAATTACTCTCAAATACATTCTTTCTTAATTAGATTCCCTCAGGGTGGTTGAATACTCAATATTCTTGCATTGTATACTTATAAATCGAACCTCTGACAATACACATTCATGTTAATAAATACATTCACTCTCCAAGCAATAAATTTAACACATGCTCATAGGCTCATTGCCATAATCAGCCGCACACTTTATTCAGACATGCTTTTTATAAGGTGTCAAGTAAGGACACCGTTTAATTATGTGGGAGTTATTGACCGATCTTTTTCAAAATGCCATTCAAAAATATGTTTATAACATTGTAAAAATTTTTTAATTTTTTTTTTTTTTTTTAATCCTTTCCAGACTACCAAATGGTGGCTCCGGTCAGACTGTTTGGGAAGATCGAAATGACCACAGAGAAGAGAGGAGCAGGGAGAAGCACAGAGAGAGAGACAGGCACAAACAAGAAATAACAGACTTGGCTGATGTCATGCACAATCTCAGGCCTTGTAATATTTATTTTCAATTATCCTTATATTTTGCCTTGCATAAAAAAAAGGTCACTGAGTATGAGGCTCAGATGACCCTGTTTATTAGAAAAATTCCAATCCCTCATTAGGCCTAGAGTATCATTTATCGTCCAGTGTGCACTCTGAGAAACCAGTTTCTTTTTCTCCTCTTTTTTTTAAATTTTATTATTCTGAAAACATTTTTTTTTTTTTTGTTTTTGTAAAATACTGTACGTATAAGTTTCTCTATTCATTGTTATCAGTTTTTTAAAAATATAGGTAAGAAATTTTTGTGTTTAATTTATTATATCGTTTCAGATTCCCAACCTCCAGATGTCACTCACAATACTGGTCAAGCTCGAAGAATAACGCCAGCTGATCGAGTTAATAGATACAATAGATCGAGGCAATCCTCAGATGACGGGATGGGTGAGTTTAATATTATATTCTACAAATTATAACAGTATAAGTTCAACCGTTCTCTTTCCAAATGACTATAATTCAATTTCTTTACCAGGCACTGTAACTGGTACAGGGAGGTGGAAAGTTTCGGCTAAAATTCAACAGCTTCTAAATACCCTAAAACGTCCTAAAAGAAGACCCCTTCCTGAGTTTTACGAAGATGATGACATAGAACTGGAAATCGCCGCAAATCCTAAGGATCCGAACGCACCGAAACCAGAGGGAGCGACCATGACACCTGCAATTGGAGATCAGCTTGTGGTAAGATTAATATCAAAGTCATTTTTAGTCAAAGTTATCTTAATCAACTCGGACACCGACTTCTCATCTGAAACCGCACCTTTTGAATTTTCCCTCCTTGCCATTTTTCAAATGTCGTGTAATCGGATTTGATTCTTGGTGACAATTGGTTCAAAGATCATGGGTTCAAATCCCGCTCGTTCCATTGACTTTTTATCTCAACTAAAAACTAAATTAATTGTCATTATAATTATTGAATCAAACATGAAAAATGAAACTATTTCACCAGTAGTCGTGAAACTTTCAATTTAGCGGTTCTCGATTGTTGAAAACATGGAACCTCATCATTTTTCATCGGACTCTTCAAATGTTAAAGAATGAACTGTTTGGTTTATCAAGTTCTAGAACTTTACCTTCCCCTAGCAGCAAAGCACTTATGCTGACTACTGACTTTTTTCTTAAAGAAAAGTGATGGAATATAGCTATTATTTGGCCATCACACAGTTGCCTGGTTACATTAATAATTTATTTATTTATTAATTATTTTTTGTAGGTGCCTTCTGGACTTCCAAGGAACCTAGAAGCTGCAATTCAAAGATACGGTTTATCTACTTACAAAGCACCAGTCGCTACAGTTTTAGATCCAAATGGAAAACTTAGCATTACTCTCACTTACGGTACATATTTGTCATTTGAAATAAAATAAATGTAATAAACGTACAAATTATTATTTATGATTTTTAGGAAAACTGCTCAGCAGATCGCAAAAGATTGCCTACACGCTTTTGACTAAAAATTTCAGTAAAGGAAGTGATACTTGCTCTTTGAAATGTGGCGACAGGATAGCACTAGTCTACCCAAATAATGACCCCATAAATTTTATGTGTGCCTTCTATGGGTGTATGTTTGCCGGAATCGTTCCTGTCCCTATCGAAGTGCCACTTACCAGACGTGTAAGTAAATTTGTTTAATTTAACAGTAGAAAAAAAAAATGTAAATTTAAATTATTTTTCTCGATAGGATGCGGGATCACAGCAAATAGGCTTTCTTCTCGGCTCGTGCGGCGTTCAAGTAGCTCTTACGAGCGAGGCATGCCTTAAAGGAATACCGAAAACTGCAGCTGGCGAAGTAGTGGCGTTCAAAGGTTGGCCGAAACTTCACTGGTTTGTGACAGAACACTTGGCGAAAACACCGAAAGACTGGACACCGACACCGAGGCTGACTGACGACAATCCCGCTTATATAGAGGTAAATTTGTCTTAAATTTTAAATTATATTGTGATTTTATTCGAATTTCAAAACTTACAGTACACTACTGACCGCGACGGCTCTGTAATGGGTGTCACAGTCGCAAGAGCAGCGATGCTATCACACTGCCGAATGCTCACCATGTCCTGTAATTACACAGAAGGCGAAAACATGGTCTGTGTGCTCGATTTCAAAAGAGAAACCGGTCTCTGGCACAGCATACTCACAAGCGTTCTCAACGGGATGCACGTTGTTTTCATACCGTATGCTTTAATGAAAGTCAATCCGGCATCGTGGATGCAGATGATTACAAAATATCGAGGTAATACATTGAATAATTGAAAATTGATCTGATAGATTATCAATCGTAAAAATTTTCAGCGAGTGTTGCTGTCGTTAAATCGAGAGATTTACACTGGGGTCTTTTAGCAACAAAAGACCATAAAGACATCAGTCTTTCTTCACTGCGATTGCTACTCGTCGGCGATGGTGCTAACCCATGGTCTTTGTCATCCTGTGATCAATTCCTGACTGTTTTTCAGTCAAAAGGGCTCAGAACAGATGCTGTATGTCCTTCGGCGTCATCCACTGAGTGTTTAACTGTTTCCATTAGAAGGTTACTGTTTTGTTATATTTTTATATATAATTGTGCATTTGTTTTTAATGTTGATTTTATAATAGGCCTGGGCGAGCTGGAGTGAATGCAACAGGGCGAGGAGTTCTGTCGATGTCAGGCTTGAGCTACGGAGTCGTAAGGGTGGACCAGGAAAATTCACTGACGTCCTTAACACTCCAAGACTGCGGCCAAGTTATGCCGGGATGTAAGTGGTCGCGTTTTCCCGTAATTTTTTCAGAAGTAACCGTAGTGGATTTTTTTCAGCTTGCATCGTCGTGGTCAAAATGGAAGGGACGTCGTATCTTTGTAAGACTGACGAAGTCGGTGAAATTTGCGTGAATTCGCCAGCGACGGGAAGCCAGTACTGGGGTCTCACCGGCGTCAGCAACAACACCTTCAGAGTTTCGCCTCTGCTTCCGGACGGCTCTGCTCTATCTGATGCGGAGTACGTCCGCAGCGGGTTGTTAGGTTTTCTCGGCCCGGTAAGCCAAGTCTCTTCAGAATTTTCTTTCAAATTTACAACAGAACAGTTCAGAAACTGGGACTTTTTAGGGTGGACTTGTCTTCGTGTGTGGCTCAAGGGATGGTCTCATGACAGTAACCGGAAGAAAGCACAATGCAGATGACATCATCGCTACAGTACTTGCAGTCGAACCTATGAAATTTATTTATAGAGGTCGCATTGCCGTCTTTAGCATGCGAGTCCTGAGAGATGAAAGAATCTGTGTTATTGCCGAACAGAGACCAGATTGTAGCGAAGAAGAGGTGAGAAAATAAATTATAAAAAAAATATATTTCATTTTATACAATATTTTAAAGATAAACGCCCATGAAAAATAAGAAAAAAATATTAAAATTTTTTTTTTTCTTTAGAGCTTTCAGTGGATGTCGAGGGTCCTTCAGGCTGTTGATTCCATTCATCAAGTCGGACTCTATTGCCTGGCGTTAGTTCCGCCCAACTATTTACCCAAGACTCCGTTGGGAGGAATCCACTTGTCTGAGTCGAAGAGGAGATTTTTAGAAGGAACTCTGCACCCGGCTAATGTCCTTCTTTGCCCGCACACGTGCGTCACCAACTTGCCGAAACCCAGGGAGGTCCACCTAGGTCAGTGAAATGGAGAAAATACTTTGCACTTTCAATTTAACAAACGTTTTAGTCTTGTGTAGCGAGTTAGCACCTTTTTTTCTCTTACTTTGCTAAGTCATCACAGTCACTCATTGAATTCATTTAACCCAACCCTATCACACTTTTGTTTTGTAGACTGTATTAAAAAAAAAAATTGTAAAAAAAATTTAAAAAAATAAAAATCCTAGGCAATTATGTGGCAAATGATTGAGGCTATTTGTTTTGCAGATGAATACTTTAAAACCGCCCAATATGTTAACCAAATTGGTGAAGATCAAGGTAACGAAAAAATCTTACTTCTTATATGTCCTGACCAAATTCATGTCTTTAAGAGACTTTTCTTTTTTTTGTTTTGAGTGTGAGCTTTGAATGCCCAAAATTTAAAGAAAAAATTAATATGATTTGTCCGATGTACGAAATGCTCTGCTTTTTAGATTCTAGAGTTATTCTTTATTTTTGCACAGTCGGCGATTTTTAGGGAAAGCCAATAGTCTCCATATCCGAGTAGATTTTTTTCATGGTGATAAGAGACACTAGAAAAGTTATTTTTGTCTTGCATACTTTCGGTTGGTCAAGAATGATTTGATAAATAAGCATTTAATTTCAAAGATTACCAGGTAACCAGAAAAGTTTGTGCTGGTTTAAAAGGTCGTAGATATCTTTAACTTTTTCCCGAGTCACTAGTTTTTGCTGTTCTTATAAAAATTTGAATATGTCGATGTTAGCAGAGTAATACATTTGATACGTTTGATTGAATCAAGTTCAGTAACTTACATCAATGAGTCATGATTCAATACAGAAGATCTATCAGACCGTGGTTCGTCTTCAATCTCTCATTCCGAGAGGCAACCGTTTCAAACTGTTTTTGGTGCAGTGCACTCATTCTTTGTTTAGCTGCCTCAGCCACTCGAGTACCGAGCCAAAATTCCAAACTTTCACACTTGAAGCTGTAAACAAGAAAATATTTTATTATTCCCGATTATTCAGAGATCGTGAGTTGCGGTCTGGTGTGACGTAACTTTCAGAAAAAACATTTTCTTTATCGTGTGAATGTTTCAAGCTTTATTGAGATCATCTTCAGTGCCTGGGATTTATAAACATTGTTTAAATTTGACAAATACATGTGAATGGATGTGAAACAAATGACTTTATACAATGCTTGAAAATTATAGATTATAAAAAATTAATTTATGCAATGCTTGAAATGTTAGATTAAAAAGAATTAATTTATAAATGCTAGATAATTTTAATTTTAACAAATGAATTTATACACAAAAAAATTTTTGATTAAAAAGAATCAATTTATACACTGCTAGAAAATTTGAAATTAAAAAGAATAAATCTATACATTGCTAGAATATTTTTGATTAAACAAATGAATTTATACAATTCTAGAAAATTTTAGATTAAAAAGAATTAATTTATACACTGCTAGAAAATTTTTTATTTAAACAAAATAAAATAAAATAATGTATAGCCTTTACTCAATAAGGAAGCTCTTAAGGCCAAAAGAAAAAAAAAAATGGAATAAAAACGTCGATTTAAAATAAATTTTTTTAAAAGAGCACAAACTTTTCTTGTTGCCTAGTATTAATATTTGAAATTTTAAGTATCTATTGTAAATACCTGTAAATATCAGTAAAGTTAGATTGTTTGATTTTGGCAGGACTTGTTTTTAACGAAAATTCTAAACCCCCACAAAAACAAAAAAAAAAAAGTTCAGAATTTCTCAAGTTAATCACTACTTTAATCTACTGGTAACATTGCCTTTGTAATGTTTCCTCAATCTGCTTAGTTTTTTAGGGGATGTACAGTTATACTGCTGGATGTGGTTAATTGTAGAATTTCTGAAACTTGCTGCTTTTTTACTTTATAAACGATTAGATAATTCAATTTAAAAAGCTTTTAGGATAAACAAGTAGTAGATAAACGCAATCATTTTCCCATAATGTTATTTTTCAATAGGTGCCTACTGTTTAATCTTTTTTTTTTTTTTTTGTGGTATTTTTCTTTTTTTTAAGCTACACTAAACCTCCTTGCATTCATTTAACATATGCACTGATTATCCATAAAATTTTACACTAAATGTTGAATTATAGGGCACGGGCATTGGCGTCCAATAAGTTTTTTTTGTGGCTAAATGGCTCTTATTTTATCTTTTTCTGTTTTTTATGTTTTATTGTAAAATTAAATTTTTGAAAATCCTGTCGCTATTTGGTCTTCTTCAAAACATTTCCCCTCAAAGAGCAATTTTTACAATCTTCTTAACTGAGGTGAGCTCGAATATTACAGACTCCTTTATTTGTTTACTGTTAAAATTATGTTTACTCAGGATTGCAACTTTTTTTTTCTTCTTTGTCACGAAGACAGAACATTTTTTTTATAAATTGGCGTTTGCGAAAATTTGGAGAGATCATACAATTTTGTTTTTGTTTTTTAGGATAGAAACAAAATAGATTGTGGGAATCTCTTCTGAATGTTCTCTTAGCATGCTAACTTTTTAAAAGTAGACGAGTTTTAATTATTTGAGGAGGAAATGTTAACCGATTCTTTAAAAATGAACCAACGTCAGCCCTTGCCCCGTACAAAAACTCATATGAAATACCAAAAAAAAAAAATGTTTACTGCATCTTTTCTTTTATGTATATCTAACTTTTCTTGTGTCTCTATTTTGTCTAATGACTAAACCACATCTCTATTATTATTGTGTATTTAAACTAACATTGTGGGACCGGCGGGAGGGAGAATTCGTGGGACAACTTTTATTTCTCTCATGAAATGGTAATTCAATTAAGATTATTCTTTTTTTTATTTAGGCTAAGTTAGATGTTTTAGTGTTTAAATAAAAACGAAAAATTTTAGGCACTCTAGCCATACTTGCCAATTTTATTAACAAAAATATTTTAAATTAATGAAAAAAAAAAGTTAAAACTGTAAAGAATAAATATGCCTTGATCATTATTTTTCTTCATTTTTTCGTATTATTTTTTCAATTCTAATCCGTTTGAATTTTAACAAAACCTCAAAAAGATAATTTATGAGCTTTCGCTTGTCTTCAGCATCGTTTTGTCACGTTTATTTTTTTTAAAAAGCCCAATTGTTTTTATTTTAAAATATAAAAAAATAATAATAATAATAATAATTGGCACACAATGTTAATATCATCTTCACTTGAACTTTCAAAAGACTTCACAATCCACTGCTTTAATGGCTTGCTTGCAATGCTGAATAATTTCTCGTAAAAAAAAAGAAAGTTGTAAATAACACATAATTTTTAAGATTGAGAGAATAAATTATATTTTTGAGGATTCAAACTTTTATATGATCTTTATATTCTTGTATTAATTACATTAGTAGTCCATAATATAGTTAAATTAACCCTTCCTGCTTGCAGTACCATTGGCAAAAAACCCAAATACTTTTTTGAAGTTTTTGAACGGACAGAAACAATCAATCGATTGTAGTTTTTACAACTTTTTTGTTTTTAATTCAACTCGTAGAAGTTTTTTTTTTATTGAAAAATGTGAAATTAAGGAAATCAGGGAACATTTTTGTATTTGTTTCAGATGTAGGTCCTGCCTCAGTAATGGTAGGAAACATAGTGCAAGGAAACCGTCTCGCTTCCGCCATGGGACGGGATATGGGAATGGTCGATGAAGAATCAGACACAGCAAGAAAGGTTAATATAGATTTATAATGAATAGTTTAAATTTAAAAAACTTCTTTGGCTTTGAGTTTGTTTCGTTTTGAAATTGACATGCTCCAACATTTCAGTACCAGTTCATATCGGAGATATTGCGTTGGCGTGCGATCTCGACAGCCGAACACGTTATTTTTACACTGCTCAACTCTAAAGGAGGTGTAGCGGGCGTCATGACGTGTCAACAATTGCACAAAAGAGCCGAAAGGGTCGGCTCACTTCTTCTGGAAAGGGCGAAAATCAACACGGGTGACCATGTCGCACTCATCTTCCCACCTGGGATCGATCTCATTTGTGCATTCTACGGTTGCCTTTATGTTGGTGAGTGAAAGTTTTTTTTTTCTTTTCTTGCCTGATTTTTTTGTTGTTGTAATTTTTAAAATTTTAAATTTTCAGGTGCTGTCCCTGTTACTATTAGGCCCCCTCACCCGCAAAATCTGCAAACTACTCTACCCACAGTGAGAATGATTGTAGACGTTAGCAAATCGGTTCTAGTCTTGTCTAACCAGAATGTTATTAAACTTCTTCGCTCTAAGGTACAGCCCCATCTTTCTATTTATAGATTTGATTTGATATAAATTCTTTTTATGAATTTAGGAGGCGAGTAATGTTATTGACATTAAATCTTGGCCTGTGATCCTCGACACTGATGATATGCCTAAGAAAAAATTAACGGCGATGTACAGGGCGCCGACTGCTGAAATGCTCGCTTACCTTGACTTCAGGTACGTTTGAGATTAAAAAAAATTGCAAATTAATTGCGGAATTAATAATTTTGAGCCAGTTTCTTTCCCGGGCCTTTCATGAAAGGGATTTTAAGATCTTTATGTATCGTTTAGTTGGTGACAGAAAGAATTGAAGATATGTAGGTGAACTTTAGATTGAATTTGTTGAATTTTGGGTGATTCGGTTTCAGTTCAACACAGGCAGAATAAATTAAAATTTATTTTCTTCTAATTGTATTCAATTTGGTCTTGTTTAGTGTAAGCACAACGGGGATGTTGGCTGGAATTAAGATGTCACACGCTGCAGTCACTTCTCTCTGTAGATCGATGAAGCTTGCTTGTGAACTCTATCCGTCACGACACATCGCCCTCTGCCTCGATCCATATTGTGGTCTTGGATTCGCCCTATGGTGTTTAAGCAGGTAAGAAAATTATTAGATTTCTTGTATAAACCATTCGGTGATTGTGTCCATCCAGGTCTGATTTTCCTAGTAGTTTTGGCCTACTTTCAGTGGAATATAATAGATGTGAAAATCTTGTTCTTTGTTATGACTAAATTGAATTTCAGCGTTTATTCCGGACATCATACTATCCTGATTCCTCCGTCTGAAGTGGAAGTGAACCCTGCCTTGTGGCTTTCGGCAGTGAGCCAGTACAGAGTGCGAGACACGTTCTGCTCTTACGGTGTAATGGAGCTTTGTACGAAGGGACTCGGTTCGTCAGTCAACACTCTTAAAGCGCGCGGCGTTTCCTTGGCGTGTGTGAGGACTTGTGTGGTCGTCGCCGAAGAAAGGCCGAGGATCAATCTGACTTCGAGTTTCTCGAAATTGTTCTCTGCCCTCGGCCTCAGCCCAAGGGCCGTTTCGACAAGCTTCGGTTGTAGAGTCAATGTCGCTATTTGTCTACAGGTAATTACGTTTAAAATTTACCTTTGGATTGTTTATTTAACCTAGCTGTCTGTTTAGGGAGCGTCTAGCCCTGAGCCGTCGTCTGTTTTCGTCGACCTTCGAGCTTTGAGGAACGATAGAGTTACTCTTGTCGAAAGAGGTTCTCCACACTCGTTATGCCTTCTTGAATCCGGTAAACTTCTCCCAGGGGTTAAAGTCATAATAGCAAACCCCGAAACCAAAGGACAATGTGGGGATTCACATCTTGGAGAAGTAAGTTTTAAAATAAATTTTTAAAAAATTTTTATTAATAATTTAATCAATTTTAGATTTGGGTTCAATCTCCGCACAATGCCAGTGGTTATTTTTCAATTTATGGTGATGAGAGTGAATACAATGAGCATTTCAACGCTCGATTGGTCACCGGAAATACAGGAGAAGTTTACGCTCGCACCGGTTACCTCGGATTCTTAAGAAGGACGGAAAACCTCAACACCACTTCGACAAACGCTCCGATATTGAGTGAAGTCACCGACCTCACTTCTCTTCACGATCTCTCCGCTTTGAACCGCAATCCCGTTGTTGACACATCAGGTACGTTTCAACATTATTTAATTATATTGATTTAATCTGACTTTTTTTTTTCTTCTTTCTTTAGAACTTCATGATGCAGTTTTTGTCGTCGGAGCACTCGATGAGACAATCATGCTCCGTGGTATGCGATATCATCCAATAGATATTGAAAATAGTGTGATGAGGTGCCATAAAAAAATAGCCGAATGGTAAGTGATTATTGTAAGAATAATATTTTTCCACATAATCCTCCAAAAACTTACACTGGCAATATCAGAGTGGACCACAATATCTATAGCCTTTTCGCCAGGTGAACTGTCAGAACCGTTTGGCACCTGGGGAACAAATATTTATAACTCAATTAATTAAGGTTTTTAGTTGAGATAAAAAAGTCAGTGTAACGAGCGGGATTCGAGCCCATGACCATTGGGTTAATATGCAGGTGCTCTAACCACTTGAGCCATCGTGACCTCGATCCGCTCAGGCATTAACTCATCATCTCAACCACACCTTTTGAATTTTGAAAAATGACAAAAAGCAGGGACAATTTAAAAAAATGGGGTTGAGATGGGAAGTCAAGGTTTTGAGTGAAGTGTTTTTCATAAGAAAAATTGAGCCGGTGAGTCGTTCATTGTTGTTGCATATAACCTGACAGGTGCGGTCGTACCCGCCTGTTGTTTTTCAAACCGAGTCGGTCAGTGGCTGAGACGTCCCGACACGTCAGTTTTGAAAATTCCAGGCGAGTGGTACCCAAGTATTGCACCACTCCTCACACACGTGGTTATTCAAGCTGTTCATACCCCACTTTCTTGAAGGGTTGTTTGTTTGTCAGTCTTGTAATTTACTTTTAGGATGCAAAAAAAACCGTGGAGGCAAAAATTGTAATGCGGCATTTTATTTTACTATGTAACTTGTCAAAACTGCCCGTTTACACCCTCATAAAGTTAAAAAATTCTTCAGGGTTTTCCTCATCTCCTAAAACAAATTCTTAAAATGCCCCCTTTCGCTTTTCTTCTCGACAATTGGATGAACCAACATTCTCCTGTGTTTTTTCTCCATTCTCTTCTTTCAACAATGGTTGCCTTTGGTAATAATTTGCTGACGCTCAGTGGAAAAGGGGAGGAATTCTCGGGGAACTGCAACTATAGTCGGGCGCCACACTATTTAATTCAGGGACAATAGTGAAGAATAGGGGAAAAAAGAAAAGGGGAAAAGAGAAGAAAATAAATTACCCCCAACTGCACTCGAACCGCGAACATTTTTGTCTTAAAACAAAAATGACACTTCTGCGCTACGAGCCACCTTGTTTAGTACCTGACTGTTCACCCTATTCAGTACTTAAATTCAGTGGACCACTCTTAGTCAGGGGTCAGAATACAAAATTGGAACAAAACAAGTAAATAAATAAGTAATTTAAAAAAAAATTAATAATGAAACAATCTAGATTTGGATAAAACAAAATTCTATTAGTTTTAATTTACTTTTACTATAGATTAACTCGCGAAGGCCTCGCAAACAAAATTAATTCATAATACCTACGTCGGCCTCCACACACACACACAAAAAAAAAAAAAAAATTTAATAACAACAAACTCTTAGATTTAAGTACACACACAAAAAAAAGATGTTAAAAAGAAAACTGACTGTTCTCAAACAGTGGACTTCTCTGGTGATCTCTAACTGCCGCCTGTCTCCGGACCAAACTGAGAAGGATCTCCCTTATTCTTCCAATTTTTTTCCCATTCTGAAACATCGTGTTTACATGGCCTCCGCCATGTCAATTCATGATCTAGGCGTCCTCCATATTAGAGGTACCTTTTACAAAACAATTGGAATTTTTCCGACCCCTAACGTCGAAAATTATATACTGAACAGTCAGGGCGTAACACAATAGTTACAGAACAATATATTTATTAAATAGGACTTGTTATACAAACTGCAAAAAACACCTTCCGGCGTTCAATGCACATCATACCATTCCGTGTGTTAGCGCCCTTAGTGTCCGAGTGAATCAATGTCACGATAGCTCAAGTGGTAGCAGGGGCTTATGAAGCCGAAGGTCGTGGGTTCGAATCCTGCTCGTGACACTGGCTTTTTTATCTCGCCTAAAAACCTTAATTAATTGAATGATATTAATTGGTCAAGCGGGCCATGAATATTTATAACCTTCGATCAACACCTTATAACGCCCAGATATGTTCTGCAACATCGGGTGATTTTGACCCGGCTCTATTTTTAAGTGCAATGAGTCATATTTTTCAAAAATTTTGGGAAATACGAAGAACTTCTTGCAGAAGTTCTTACTTTTATTAGCCTTGTAGGGTGCAAAACTGTTTTTTTTTTCTCTCTCTCTCTCTCTCTCAAAATAAATGCTTCAATCATAAACATACAGTTTAGCAAGGAAAAATTCAAATCCCAAAATCTTTCTTTGTAAAAAATTAACTTCTAATTTTTTGATATTGTCTACAAAACTACAGTCAAACTTCTGCATAGAGTGCAAAAATTAATTTCTTATAAAATTAAAAAGGCAACTTCACAAAACTGGAACACACTTTCACAAGGAACAAAAATGACATACTCCGAAAAACGGAAAGCAAGAAACAATACATTTGGACATGACTGCTCGAAAAATTAATGGTCTAAATAGATGACAAAATCTTTGCGAGATGTTCAGGTTCAAACATATAATTACACCACTGAAAATATACGGACCGGCGAAGTTTAATTTCAATACCATCTATGCGTCTATAGCGCTGGTAACTATTGAGTTTTTTTTTAATCAATCTCTTCGTTGGTATATTTTACAATCCCAATCAATCATGGGCTGGTTGATGAATAAGGAATGGGTCCTCATCTGTAAGGTTCTGAGCATTTCCTTAGGTTAGGTTAGGGTGGCAAAGGTACTAGGAGGTGGGGTTTGTGTGCCCCAGGCACTGCAGCCTTCTGGCTTATTGTACCTTCCTAGTTCTTTAGTTTAGTCAATAGACTCGATCCTTTTTCTCAGGATTATCAAGTCATTGACTGTTATTGCTTCAATGTGGTTCTCTGAGTCATTTTTGTGCGTCAGATTGAATCTCCATTGAGCGTTGCTCCGCATTCGAAGATGATATGAGTGGCTGTTTCCTCCTCCTCATTACATAGTCTGCAAATTGGATCATTATTATATATGCCCATGTTTTGTAGATGTTTTCTCAGGTGCCAGTGGCCGGTTAGTAGTCCTACCACTCCTCTGAGATTTGCTCTCTCCAGTTGTAGCAGAGTTTTTGCCAGTTTTGGTGAGGGTTGTTTTATCATGAGTTTACTGTGTCTAGCACTGCTAGAGTGTATCCATGTTTTATTTGGATCCATTCTGCGACGGAGGATTCTACATATGTTTTGGATATCCCAAGGATAGGCTCGGGGCCTATGTATGGTCTTGTGGATCCTCCTCTGACCAGTCTGTCTGCTTCTTCATTACCCAAAATTCCCCTGTGCCCTGGCACCCAGGATACCGTTACCTTGTTGTGTTTTCCCAGGTTTTGGAGATTTTGCATGCATTCACTGACTAATTTTGATGTAATCCTTGTGCATGCCAGTGCTTTGATAGCTGCTTGGCTGTCTGATCTTATGAGGATTTTTTTGTCAGTGTAACCTCTTTTAAGATTTTCCAGGGCACAAGCATTGATAGCATGTATTTCTGCTTGAAAGACCGAGGTGTACTTCCCTAGTCAGTTTGATTGCTCATATTTTGGGCTTGTGCAGAAAACACCTGATCCGGTTCCTTCAGTTGTTTTGGAGCCATCCGTATACCATAACATTGTGTCCGATGTTCTCCTGTGTTCTTCCTTTCCTTTGTAGTCTGCTGAGATTTTGTAGGAGGTCGTGAAGATTGTTTCCGGGACCATATAGTCGAGCATTTCCTTTGGTGCCATATTCTTTGAAGCTACTCTGACTTTTCTGGACAGTAAAAGATCAGTATCGGTCGAGATAGTTTACCCATCTTTGCCCCACACAAAGTTTCTGCTTTGTTCTTTATCTTTGGAGCCTAAATTTGGAAAATTTCTGGGCTAAAGTCGTCTTCAGGAAGAATGTCGAAAACGTCAGGTTTATAATTGTTTGGTAATAAATCTTTATATTTCTTGTCGAATTTCTTTGTCAGTTATAAAATGTGAACTGTTTGCCATGGCTGAAACAATCTACGTCTAGAAAACTAATTAAATTTATAGAAAAAAAATTAAATTTGAATTAAAACTAAAAGAACATGTACAACGTGGGGGTCATATTGACCCATGACATGATTTTTCTTACTTTATTTGAATATTACAAGATCACTTGTGAAAAGGGTTCCAGTGACATCCACGCCTACAAGAAAGCTACTCAAGCCTCAAAACCCTTCTGATCACTGCCCTCTGACACGCGTGCGTTTTGAATTTTTGGGCCATTTCTCGACTCGTACGTTGTAGAACAAAGGTTTAAAAAACCCATCCCTGAAGCCATAGCGGTCTCAGGACAATTGGAGAAATTGGTACATTTGTTGTTTAGGAAACAAGAAAATTTCTAAATATCTAAAATTTCCACAAAAGCTTGGTGGAAGTCATCTATGTTGTTTCATCCTAATATTACTGCTTATTAAGATTGTACATTTTTATGGGGAATAAAAGTCTAAGATTCAAGGACATTATTAATTGTAGCCAACCTAACATCCAAAAGTTGTAAAGCCTTATTTTTTATTTTTTGTGGCGTTTTGAAAAAAAGAAAAAACCAGTACATTGGGTTTGAATGGAGAGCTGCTGAATTTAAACCTGAGACCTTTAGCTTACAGTGATGAGTATTTTAACCATTTCTGCCAGCAACACCTCCTTTATAACCTTATTTTAACAAGGATTTTGAATATTTTTCAAGAGAAAAAAAAAAAAGATTTCAAATGTTTTCTCCCTTTTTCAGCATATTAAAAATATTTCGTGATGTTTCAGTGCTGTGTTCACTTGGACGAACCTTCTTGTCGTCGTCGTCGAATTGGACGGTAACGAGAGCGAGGCGTTGGACTTGGTCCCGCTCGTTACAACGGCCGTGCTGGAAGAGCACCATCTCATCGTCGGCGTTGCCGTCGTCGTCGATCCCGGTGTTGTCCCGATAAATTCGAGAGGAGAGAAACAGCGAATGCACCTTAGAGACGGCTTTCTTGCCGACCAACTCGATCCCATCTATGTTGCGTACAACATGTAAAAAAAAAAAAAATATTACGTACCATTTTTTGTAATCCGTAAGCCAAGCTTTAAACTACCGACACTGGTTTTGCCTGAAACTCTTTTCTAAATGATTTTTGAGTTTGGACGAGAACTGATTTTTTAACAAAACACACAAAAATGGGAGGGGAATTTTTGTAAATTAATTTATACGAAGATGGTTGTGCAACCGTTAGTTTTTATTCTAAAAAAAGATAATTTTTAAAATTTAATATTGGAAAAAAAAGGCCGGTTGTGCTAATAGTATTTAGGCCTGTGTGAAACTGCCCAAATATACATGTCATTTTGGCCTGTATAATTCTTACGCTTAATTTTTTTGTTTTTGTTTTTTTTGTTTTTTTGAGCTTTGGAGCTCTTTTCAATAAATAAGCCAGTATTGAACTGGGCCAGTTTTACTAAAACCATCTCCATCGTGTATCCACTTTGGTTTGGTCCTGCTTTACAAGCTAACAAAATATATAATTAAAAAAAATATTAAAAAAGACTAGTATTTAGATTTGGCTGACTCCACCTTCTTAAAGGGAGACAAAGAGAGGTGGTGTTCTTTCTACCACATATTTAGTGTTTATAAAGTCACATAATATAAATGCATTGTGATTGTAACCATTCATTTATATGTATCTAGGACCCGGATCAATAAAAAAAAAAAATTATATATAAATCGATCCATGGGTAGGCTAGTCAGTGAGAAAGTTGCCTTGGCTTCGGTATTGTCTCAAATCTTCTCTTTGTAAACTCCAAGGCTGTTTTTTGTAAATAGTTATAAATCAAATTCATATATAGCGATACATATAATTTAAAAATTAAAAAAAAATTAAAAATTGAATAAAAAAAAAGTTGGTATGTGCCAGTTTAGTGATAAATTTATTATTAGATTGATGTACTCTAGCATGTAGGATTTCAATTTGTATATTGTTTCTTTCGAAAGCCATATACATAGTATAATCGTTTGGATTTTAAAACATCTTCAAGGGACCGTATGTATGTGGTGAAGGAATAAACCGTAGACTTGTATTTGTAAATTGTGTAATTTTTTTGTATGCGTTATGATTTGGTTTGTAAATGTGGTTTTTTGTGTTTGTATCTAAACTTTTTGTTTCATTCCTTTTCAGCTCATGATGTCTGTATTTTTAACGTTTTTATTTAAAATTTTATTAAATTCTATGAAAGGATAAATGTTTATTTGGAACAGTTTATTGTTTAATGTACCCAATAAAACACACATTTGTTTTATTCGTTTTTAACAGGTATTATGTATAATTGTGAAATGTGACTATCAGTTTTCAGATTGAATAGCGCAAAATATTACAATACACTGTCTACGGTAAAAATAGTAAGGTTACAATAACTAACTTTAAATTCAATTGCTTTGATTACTCGATTTTTATATAATGCTTGTGAGAAAGTTATTTTCCTTGTATCCATTTGTCATCATCATTTACTAATTTTATTATTGTGGATGTTCTATTTAAATTAATCATTCGTATTTTTTTTATTTTATTTTTTTAACTAAAAACAACGCAGTTTTAATTTTGTCGACGTGTCCGAGTTTTTTTGGATAAATTTTGTAATGAGAAAAAAAATTGGTCTTTAACTTTCTCAAAAAGTTATTTTAAAAAATTATTTCAAATATTTCTTGTTCATGCCTCATTTATTAATGTATGTCATGAGCCACTAGTGTTAAAATGTTAAATTTATAAATATCCTTTATAATAATAAAACATTATTATTTGTTACTTTTTTTTTCAATTTATTTGACTTATTTATTTAATTATGTTCTTTAATTGATGTTCTCGAACAGGAAAACGACCAATAAGTGCTCGAGTTGTGGTGTTACGTTAGCTGTTCAAAACATCAAATATTTGAATTGAACGTTTCACATGATGTTGAAGTCAACATCACATTTTGTGTACTGTTTTAACCATCGGAGGACCACCCGAATTTAGGTGGCAAAGAAAAAAATATAAATAAAATAAAACAGGTTTAAAGAAAACAAAAATGATTGGAATGGATGGTGTAGTGGACTAACACTTTACAAGGTAAGGTGATCAGGCTATTAGGTGACATTCAAAGACACGCTTGCCAGGTTCATGAGAACAACACTAACTTTGGAGATTTCACTCAACCTTCCACTGCTCCATAGTATAATTCAAGGAGCCAGAGCAGCAGCACAAATGGGCATGTATGTTTCCCATTGGGAGTCGCAATGTCTTAGGCAATGAGTTTCTCTAGTTAGAAGCATCTTACCTCTGTTCATGGTAGATACTGTGAATACCGTGAGGTTTGATGTAGAAGCCACCACATCCACAAACTAAACAAGAGATACCAACTTCTCCCGCTTACCATGTCCAAACGGATAGGTCAACATTGTGCACTTAACCGTACTGCCAAAGAGGAAAAAATGCATCAGTCGGACTTCCAACACACTCCCTGATAGAAATGATATCTATCTCCCAGAGAATTGGGCTCTGCTAGTGTCAAAACTTCCAGATCTCCTCCGGCTGTGGTTTTGTTTGAAAGGGGATTTCTGACCTTAAACCTGCCTTCAGTAAAGGATGCCCTTGCACCACTGCACAACCGGCTAAGTTCTGACCAGGAGCCTCAGCACTAAGTCACTGTCAGTCCATTCCCACACAGTACTTTGAATGATTTTTCAATGCTCTGTAATTCAGGTTATGCACCCTACTCATCTCTGCAGACAAGGTCTGGTACCTTAAACCCATGTGTGTCTGATGCCGTCCTTGGCCAACTGACAAGCCAACAACTCCCTTAACTCATTTCAAGGGACTGGGTAGGTACTCACTATAAACTTCTTTCAGGATGAACATGGAGGGTGCACAAGGAGATCATGTAGGCCAGGAAATAGGAATAGAGCTTGTGTTTTAGAGATGGACAACCATCAAGTTCAATCCAATAACCAGAACAACAACCCACTAAGGTTGCATTTTTCCCTTTGATCCTTGTATCGGTCCTGCTCTGTAAGGACATAAAATCACTGAGAAACTGGACGGACATGTTGGACCAAGGAGCCAATATTAATTGTCTATGCCCTGAACCTTACTGTACAACTTTGCCACAAAAAGGTTACATAAAATGGTTCCTTAATGAGTTCAAAACTTTGTGGAGATTTTTACTTCTCCTTCCGCTGAAACCTTTGCAGCAAGTGAAGCAAATATTGAAATGTCAAGATCCGTAGCCTTTAGTTTTATGTTGCCATGTTGTGCTTTGATATTTATACATGCTAAAACATCTATTGCGTTATGCCTTTCAACCACCCCGCTCACTCTCGATAATGTATTTAAAAGACTTGCACGGCTCACGCTGAAACACATTTGCTCACATACAGCTTGCTCTTTGATTTCTACACCCGTAACCTCTGACATACTCTAATTTTCAAAAATATATTTCAAATGATATCCAAATTCTACGTAAAGTAAAGTGCTATTTTACTGCAACTCTGCTGCCCATTCCATACTTTAAGCATAGGCCCAACAGCACAGGCCTATGTACATGGGGTGATTAAAGGATCGAACAATAGAACCACAACACCAGGTGTTGTTCAGCGTTTGAACTGCTAAGATTTCTGCTGGGTGAATTATTTCTTACAAATTTTGCAAATGCCTGTACTTTTAATGTAGAGTATGTCTTTTTGCAACATCTCCAAAATCTACAAAGTTAATCAGAGTTATTCCTCCATTTCCCAGTTTTTCTTTAAAATCACCACTGTGAACTTTAAAAAAGTTTTTTATACCAGCAAATGTCATAGTTTTGAAATCACATTTATAATGTGAGGCATGTGGTGAGACAAAAGGGCCATATGTAAAACTTCCTAAGGAATTACGGTTAGCGCACCACAACCAAACTAGTAACTGGTTTGGACTCCTGACAGGGCACTGCTGCCTATGCATATGAATTGGATAGGAGTACTGGCAGAAAAAATGCAATGCAGAACCTATCTAAAGGAGAGGAGATCACGTTTGAGGTAGGTGAAGATTATTGTAACTATGAGAGTAAAATCAGCAAGCAAGCAATGGGTCGCTGGCAAGTTTATGGAAGTTGATTAACAACCTGAACCGACCTCCGGGCACTTACTGGGTCTATCTTCACTCGCAGGTGACAGACCCAGTAAGTGTGCATGTGCCAGTTCAACATGAGTTCGCCAACTCGCAGACCAAACCCCATCATCTACTATAACAACCTGAATCTTGCCAATGAGTTATAAAAATAAACACATTAGAGAAGCATCATTGTTATTCATAAGTGCGAGTGTGGGGCTTAGGCCCCAATCATCCTGAGGGAGGTTGAGTACTCTTAAGTAGTGAATTCTAACCTATTTTTTTTTAAATTTTTTTTTTATGTGTTTGTGTTGTTTTATCGACAATTGACCAGGCTCACAAGCAATAGGATAGAAAAAAGTGAGAGTGGGTTTTCTTGTAGAGTAGATGTAACATAAATTGACTGGGCAAACATTAAATTAAATTACAAGATTGATTAAGTTTGAAGGATTAGAAAGACAAATAAAAGTGAAAGCTGACAAAAAATGAAAATTGTTTTAAAAAAACTTTTTTAATAAGGCGCTAGAAACGATTAAAACCTACATGACGGATCGGTCATGCGGGTTTAGCAGAACGAAACGCCGTTTTTACACTAGTTTACCCCCTTCATAATGAATAAAAAGTAATAAACAATATAATCATAAAAAAGAAATATAAATATAATAATTTTGAATTTTTTTGAACACACATTTTTTTTATTGATTCTATTATTGTATACTCCTCTCCTCAGAACAGATTAAAACAGTTTTTTTTTTTTTTTTTTTTTTTTTTTTTAAGTATACACTCTTTTTTCAGCCTACAAATCAGGTGTAATTTATAAGTCTCCTAGATGAGGAAAAAATCAACTCTCTGCTTGTGGTCATTTCATTCCAAACGTTGCACGCTCGTTTACTCGTTTCGATTAAATTTCAAACACCTCAGCCTCTGATAAAGTCGTTGAAGGGTGCGATCTGCTGCAACGTTGCACTAACTGTGAATCACCAGCAAGATGTGCATTAAGAAACAAAAACATTATTTAAATCACCACCCTGGACGTTCTAAGCAGACTGAATGGCACAATAAAGAATTGACACAAAACTCAATGGAAAAAATTGAACGTGACCCCTTTTTCAACAAAACGCAACATTTTTTGGCCTTCCAGAAGCGAAATCCGTAAAGCTGGATATACCGCTGGAAGCTAATTGCACCCTCAATACACAATAGCGATGCATCTACAAACAATTTAAGCCCCGAAGATGATCTCAATAAAGATCGAAACGTTGGCACTGTAAAGAAAAGTTTTTCAAAAATGATTATTCGGAAATCGTGAGATGCGCAGGTTACAGAAAACATTTTCTTTATCGTGCCAACGTTTCGATCTTTATTGAGATCATCTTCGGAGCTCAAAGTGATTTATAAACATAAGTGCACTGAACAAAATCTCAATAAAGATCGAAACGTAGGCACGATAACGAAAATGTTTTTCTAAAACACATCACACCACGCCACATCTCACGATCTACAAATAATCAATAATAACTAACGGTAACTAAACTGACCAATTACTAACGTTGATTGGGTTGGATACTCAATATTCCGCCATTAGCCCACTCACGCTAATAAATACATTCACTCTCAACACATTGATACTGTATACAATAAAAGTACCACGTTTCCTTCAAAAATAGGTACAAGGGAGCTAAGTAGTCGCCTTGTTGTCACGAGAACCGAATTACATTTTACCGTAAAAATAACCCAGAATATTTCTATATACAATAATTGTAACATTAAAAATTGAATATTTCAAAAACACATATAAATTTTCTATTTATAATTAACTACGAGGGGGTAAACTTGCGGTAAAAACGGCGTTTCGTTATGTTAAACCTGCACGATCGGTCGGTATTTTCTGTAAATTTAATTAATTATTTTTGTTAGCTTGGAAAAGCTATTTTGCACTCGCAAAATGACGACGCCTTTTTTTTGGAGGACAAATCAACATGAATATGTTAAGTGCTTAAGACAACAAAACAAAGCGTCTTCATTTTGCGAGTACAAAATAGCTTTTCCAAGCTAACAAAAATAATTAATTACATAATTACATTTACAGAAAATACGAAGTACGCATTTTTTTAAGGCGCTCCAAAAGATTAAAATAAACGTGACGGACCGGTCCAGCAGGTTTAGCAGAACGAAACGCCGTTTTTACACTAGTTAAATAATAAATCCTTTTAATTAATAAACGTAAAAGAAATATAAAAAATTTTTTAAACACACTTTTTTATTAATACTATTATTGTGTACTCCTCTCCTCAGAACACATTAATATAGCTTTTAAAAAAACCATAAAAAGTATACACTCTTTTTGTTTCAGCCAGCAAACCCGATATAATTTATAAAACTAATTGGGTGCACATCAACGTATGTTCAGATTACATAGAAAAAAAAAACGAAGAAAAAAAAAACACATTTATACCCTAGAATGCAAAGCATACTCGAGTTAGAGCAACCGATTCACTATCCGTTCCCATTCGCCTACTCACGCACTCGAGGGACTGTTCAGCGTAATCATCGCGTCCTCAACGCTTACACATGTCGCCCGGTCGCAACGTCTCCCCTGTGGCCGGGGGTAATAACGTTGGCCATACGCAAGTTTCACGAAGATCACAAAAGAAGACAGCCTTTGTCTAAGTTCCCGCCAGGGCCGTTACCACGCACCACCACAAAACGATTCCCAGTGGGACCAAGGTAGATTTTGAAACTGTTAAGTCACCCTGTGGAAAAAACGGCAGTACACCCCCGTAGACGCAGACGGGACGTAGTGCACTGACCCTCGTGTGCCTCTGCTCAGGCACCTGACGCCTGGGCCGACACGAGTACAGCTTGTGCTTTAGAGAGGTCGCCACGTCCTCTGGGCTACACCATTATTTTGTGCCTGGATATCTCCCAAAACAACCAAGGGTTGGGAGGGGTCACAGGATAGAATGAAGGAGCTCGGTTTGAGAAAAATGGCCGTGGATGAAAACCCGAGGTGCGTCCTTGCGGGATCTCAAGCCTCAAACCCGTCGTCGCCGTAGATCCGTACATAATGGGCGACGACTCCCAGGGTGGATAATTAAATGGCCATTCGTTCCCGGGCTCATAGACACAGGATGACAAGAGGATCTTTAACGTCCGTATCTAGGCTATATAGAGCCCCTACCGGACATCCCGATTCTCAAAATGGGAGCTGAGCATCTCCGCCTGATGTAGCGTTGATGTAGAGGCTTCGCACCCCTAAGGGCGGTTACCACCTCGCTCCCACCTCGTTAATGGCCAATCCAAAATGGCACATGCAAACCATCCCATGTACTAGCATAACTAACTGCGGAGCAACACTAGTCCGCAGGAGGAAAAGTTTTGGGATGTACTTGACCATAAAAGAGCTACAACCATTGAAATCGGGCATATAATCAAGTTTCTTCACCTTCAACTTGCCGATATGGGCGCAGTATTCTATACCCTGAAATTTTATTTACATCTATTAAGTTTAACATTCTTTCAGGTAACACAAACCAGATTTTTCTACAGGCAGTTTTTGTGAACCGATTGTAAATTTTCGTGAGAAGTCGAATCACTAATGTCTTGCCAAAACTAGTCGGTCCAGTAAAGAAAATTTGAAAAATCGACCAGCTTTTTCTCTTGCTAAAAGGCGTACCGATTCATCCTCATTTATCTCGACATAATTCGTTTAATACGTTGTATTGTTTATGTTTCAATGAATTCAGAAAGAATGCCCACTGGTTTATTAGGAAATGGTAAGACTTTATGCTCCTGTTTGCAAAGTATGCAATTAAACTGACTATTTCAAATCGAATTTTTCATGCCTTCGATTGAAATTTTATCATCGTTGTTTTTCTCTCGGATCGATGCCGTACGAGTGTAGAGTTTCGCCACTTCCTCGAAGTTATAAGCGTTCTCGTGGAAATGGATTTGAACCGTGATTGCAGCCCGTTTCGCAATTTCACCCGTGACGCATTTTTCTGTAAATTCGATCCGTTGGGCGAAAATAGAATTAGAAAGTGAACGGAAAACTGTCTTATAATTCTCCGCTGTTACAGAAGCATCACCTTTCCGGGGGATCTTCGGGAAAGTCGTATTAACTGGCTGGATGTAAAATGCCGAACCATTTTCGATTAAATTTCGCACAAATATCCCTCTATTAATACATCCAAGTTGACGAGTTTTTATGAAACGTTTTGTCTGAATAAAATCTACAGAAGAAAACATTTGAACAAATTTATCTACTTTTATCATTTTTTTTCTCCAAATTCAACTATTATATTCAAAAAAAGCTCTCATAGAAATTCAGTTATTTCGTGGTCCGCTTGACCAACTAATGCATTACAATTAATTAAGGTTTTTAGTTGAGATGAAAAAAGTTAATGCAAAGAGCGGGATTCGAACACACGATCTTCGGCTAGATACGCCGCTGCTCTACCAGTTGAATTGGGTTCGAATCCCGCTCGTGCCATTAACTTTTGTTAATCCCAACTAAAAACCTTAATTAATTGTAACTCATAGAATTTTTTTTATATTATCGCACAAAAAATTTTCTTCCTTTAATTTAAACATGTTGACAGATTTTGATGTTTTTGTGTCAATAAACTCAATTCTACTCCTGTTTTTCTGAAATAGTTCCCAAAAACAGACGTTTCATGATTGTGTTTTTTATTGTAGATACGTTTCGGTCTTTATTGAGATCATCTTCAGGGCTCAAAGTCGTTGATTGGTTTTGTAAATGTGTCATTCTTGTGCCTGGGGCTCTCTCAACACGACACAAAAATATCACATCTACACGGAAAGCGAACATTTTGAGCAATGAAGATGATGTCGATAAAGATCGAAATGTTGCACGATAAAGAAAACATTTTTCTTAAACCTACGTTGCAACAGACCGCATCTCACGACCAGCAAATAATCTGTAATAAATGTTTTGTGTTAATGTACACCATTTCTAAAAAATGCGTTTGTATTTATTTTTTCATTTTTTAGTTGTATTTTGTCGAAATCAAAATGGTGGGGCCAATGCTTCGGTGTTTTGCAGTTGTTAACGCCAATTAATAGTTGAATATAAAGATCGCTTTTCGTTAATCCGCACCTTTTGTTTGTTTGGCTCAGTGCGTTGGCTTCGGCGGATTACGGCAGATAAGAGTTAGTCGTCTTTCGTTCGTTGTACGTTACGTCGAAGTAAATTTTTCGTTTCTTTTCTCATCACATCGTCATCATTTTTCCTCAACAACTTATCAACATCGTCGCCATACTGTTCTTTGTTATCGTCGTTTTACGAAGGAAGTGGTACCACTTCATTAAAATATTTTGATTGTTTGATAGTTTTAATACCGACCGATCGTTAATTTAAGTTCATTTTAATTTTACTTATTTTAGATTCCGATTTTTTTTTATTCATTCGTTTGAAGCGTATAACTGTTAATTTAATTTAATTTATTTGAAGTTAAGAATTTATTTCAATTTATTTACTGGAAGTTAAAGTCATTTATTTATAACTTACAGTTATATGGCTTTTTTTTAGTCAAAGAAGATTTATTGATTTGTACCTATTTATTTTAATTGTAATTTAATATTGTTTTATCGTTTTATTTTTGATGTGCTTTCCATGAAGGTTTATGTACTCCTATTGTTGTGAGAAGGAAAACCCGCATAGTAGAAACGAGATCGGAGTTTTGCTGGTTCAAAACGACCCGCCTCTCTCCTCAACAGCAGTCATAAATGTGTTTTTATTTTCTTCCTTTTTCTATATATTGCTATGTAGTTTCAACGTACGTTGCCGTACATTCAATTAATTTTGTAAATTACATTGGATTTGCTGGCTTAAAAAAAGAGTGTATATTTTTTATAGTTTTTTAAAAATCTATTTTAATCTGTTCTGAGGAGAGGAGTATACAATAATAGTATCTCAATAAAAAAGTGTATATGTTAAAAAAAAACTTCCTTCTTCAAATTTATTATATCTGTACAAATCGTGAGATGCAGTCTGGTGTGATAAAGGTTTCAGAAAAACATTACTTAATTTCAAACTCAAACCTTTTCTCCTGCCCTAATCCTTCCATTCACGCTCATTCTATTATCTCATAGTTCCATAATCTTCCATGTTGCTTAAACTTTGACTCAGAAACCTACCCCACAATCCCTCAGCAGCTAAAATGCCAGCCTGGCACCTCAAAACAGATGTCCTTCAGGGATTAAAAAAAAAAAACATTCTCACCAAGCTGTTAACAAAAAATATTTCTATTAGAAATTTTTGTCTATGCAATAATATTAACAACACAAAATATATATGTTTAAAAAAAACATATTTTTTCTTTAAATTTATTATATTTATTTTGTTTATTAATTACGAGGGGGTAAAGTTACGTAAAAACGGCTTTTCGTTATACTAAACCCGCACGACTGATCCGTCATGTAGGTTTTAATCGTTTCGAGCGCCTTACTAAAAAAGTTGTATTTTCTGTAAAGTAATTATTTTTCTTGGTTTGGAAAATGCTTTTTTGCACTCGCAAAACGAAGACGATTTTTTGTTGTTTTCGCTCAAAATACTTTAAATAATTTTTATGATTAAACTTTAAAACGGGGATCACACCCGATGCAAGCCTCTTTTGTTCTTAATGTAATATTTTGAGCAAAACTATGTAATAAATTGATAGTTACATTTTATGAGCACAACAAAGCATAATAAATTGTTAATTAAATTTAATTGTTTTAAATAAAATTATTCCAGTGTATTGATTGTGTTTTTTTGCAAAAACCATCATAATGGAAGGCAATGAAAATCGTGGTGAAATGCGCTACAATGCCCAATATCGCAATTTAAATAAGAAAAATAGCTCCTTCAAAAAAAAAAAAAAATTGTGTTTTGTTTTCTTATTATTGTTATGTAGAATCATACTTGAATGGAAGAATAAAAGGGTAATGATGAGCCTATAATCAGGCTGAGACTGTTGCTAGTCTGATTCCATTATTATTATTTTTTTTTTTTTTATTTACGAGTGTTCGCAACAGCAGAGGTCATATAAACCCTCAGGGTGCCGGTGTTTTTGAAAAAAAGCCCATTTGTAAGTATGTCGGTTTCGATATTTTCCATAAGGGAACATTGGACCATGGTCTCTACCATTTTTGGTTTAGACTCTTTTAGGTATGATGACCGATTTTGGATCACGGTCAGTAAGTTGTTCCCTGACTTCGTCTGGCAACCTATTTCTTTCGTGCCCATTTTTACTTTTCGGCAAAGGTAATCCCTTTTTGAATGAGGCCAGAGCATATTAGGGGCTTTGCATGATTGAAAGTTATTTTATTTTTTACTTTCAGTTCCAAAATTTCAGTTTCATGTTTATATTTTGGGTAATAACGCGCCGAAGTATTATGTGGGCCTTGACAGTTCATGCACACTGGAGACTGACAAGGAACAGTCTTTTCTTGCCTTTCCAGTCCACATCCACACATAAAGGCCTTCTTCTTACACGAAGAAATAGTATGTCCGAAATCTAGACATTTAAAACATCGAAGGGGAGCAGGGACAAATGGCCTTACGGCTATCTTCATATAAACAACATGTAAGTCTTTTGGAGGACACGGGGTATTGAAAGTTACAATCCATGAAAAAGATATCCTACCATCTTTTCTTTCTAATCGCTGCAGGTTTATAACATTAGAACCTTTTAATTCCTCAAGAAGCTCTTCATCGGGACACTCTTTCAAGTCCCAGCAAGAAATTACTCCTTTTGAGGTGTTCAATTTATTATTTCTTTCGTCCTTTACCGGTATATTTTCTATACTTTTAATTTTCATTATTTTATCTCCTTGTTCATCATTGAAAACTTCAATATAAATTAAGCCGTCACGGCCTTTTTTGACGTTTACTACTTTCCCTACTTCACGATTTATTATTCTACATATCATAATTGGCGATACTAAATGAAGCCCGCCATTATCTTTCTTATCCAATCGGCAAATGATAAAATGTCTTGCTCCAGGCATACAAACAACAGGAGAGGGATTCTTATTTGGAGGAGGTAATTTTAAAAAAAATTTAATTTAAAAAAAGAAACAGAAATACATTTTATAACTTTATTAAATGAATGAAATTTATTGTAACTTGGCCTTAATTAAGAATTTGAAAAAGAAAATCAAAGCTTGGATGGCAATAGGATAAATTAGGTTACGAGTGAATGTTGTGGAGTTGGAGCTTTATAGCACTCAGAAGAGATATAGCTAACCTAACATAGAATGTTTGGATGTTAGGAAATGACCTTTAATTAAGCCGTTAAAACACCCTTAAAAATTAATAATAACAATAATTAAACAATTTTTATAAAAACTTTTGATCTCGTTCAATTTATTTTACATTCAAATAAAAATTGGTAATTAATATAACGACAAAATTACATATACATAGTTTGAAACAAACTACGAAAAAATATGACTGTCCTGTTCTGACGCTAGTCGATGAAAATGGTGTAATTTTATGAGCAAAACTTTGAAATAAATTGTTAGTTTAATTTTATGTAAGGTGTTTAGTTAATGATTATTTGGAGATCGTGAGATGCGATGTTTTATGTAGTAGGATTATAGAAACGTGTTCGTTATCGTGCCAACGTTTCGATTTTTATCGAGAATATCTTCAGGGCTCAATAAAGATCCAAACGTTGCCACAATAAAGAAAAAAAAATTTTTTTTGTAAACCTACTTCATACAAGACCGCATCTCACGATATTCAAATAATCGTTAAATTTTATTAGAAAAACCATGTAATAAATTGTTAGTTAAATTCTTTCTATCAATAAACGTATAACCACCATCAAAAGTTGAGCACGAGAATTCGCCGGATGCGCAGCGGCTCCCGGCAGACTAGGAACGCGTTTCGAAGAGAAAACGTGTGTTTTTTTCCCCGGAGACTGGACATTATCTGAATTTGGTGGCCTATTTTCACGGCTGGAGATCTTTCTACACGTCTGACGGGACGAGCTGCAAGGGGTCTCTTGTCCGCAGAACATTTTTATTTTTATTTGTCCGTTTGTTAATTGATTTCGTAGTTATTGCCGGCACAACGTTTATTTTTGTCTTGATTTTTTTTACAAAAAGCGCTTATTCAGCATTGTTTATTTTTTATTATAGAAAGGATCGATACCTATTTGTATTATTTCATTTTAATAAAAAAAAGAATTTTTCTATTTTGTTCATTCTTATAAAAAAAAGAAGTGTTTATTGTATGTACTATTGCTGTAGTACTTTTTATTTCACCTGAAACAACTGGGTACCACGACAATTTTCTTTCATAAAATATTTTTATTATTTTTTTCATTAGTTCGTCGACGTCATCCCACCGAGTACTTTTTTTTTTTTAGGTGTTTGACGGACGTGTTTTGTTCCAGGGGTGTAAATGCTAGGTATGAAAGGACACATTTTTTGTTATATTTCTTTTAATAATTAATAATAAGTTTTTTAAATTACGTAATTTCCTTTTTAAATATCTTATTTTTACAACCCAACCTTTTTTTCGTTATGCCAAATGTTAAAAAAACTAAATATTCTAATATTTGAGCCGGGGTGTTAAATCTGTCTCTCAGTGTATATATGACAGGACGGAAAACTACCTTAATAAAATGATCAACATCGTCTCGCCTTAATCATCCCTAAATTGTAGTATCAGAGATGTAGGAGGTTTGTCATATTTTAGCTTATACGGTCATGAATTCGCGACGCGCGCACGATGGTGACGATTTATTTTTGACGGTGAGACGGAGAACGACTTGTACCAGGGGAATTTTTATCCATTTGTGTTTGCACACGTGCCACAATTAGCCCAACAAATTTAATTTAAAAAGGGTGAATTTGCAATTTTTAAAATTTACCAAGATTATAAATAGTTCATGGTTGTTGGGCGAGAGAGATCGATAACTTCACAGCAGTTCGCCATTTTTAAACGATTTTCGTAAACGAAGGATAACGGCAGGAATTGAGCGTTTGGCTGGCCACGTCCATTTTTGAACCCAATCGAACGCATTTCGGACCAACTAAGCGAAGAGAACGACTGCGAATTCCAGGCCGTAACACTCCAGAAGAGTTGGAAACGGAAATGAATTGGGAAAAAATTCCTCAGATTTTTGTCAGACATTTCTAAAGAATGCGAAATGCGTTTAACTGACGTCATTCGATCCAGACTTGGAAATACTCGGTACTAAAGAGGACAAAAAATTTGTTTTTTAAATTTTTATTTGATATTGAAATACCTATTTTTATTTTCTTTAGAATTCGGCAAGAAACGTGTTTTTTAAATGGCTTATTTTTACAACCAAAGTTATTTTTGGTTCACAAAATAAGAATAATAAAATTTAAGAAAATTGGTGCGTTTATTTTGTACGTCAGTGTATACCAGTACAAAAAATGGTCTGTATAGTCATGACTAAATAATCTCTAAATATTAGTATATTATACTTAACGAGGAGATAAGTGCGGTGTCGATTTTTTTAAAACTTATACGATCAGCTCGTTGATATCTTGAATTGACGACGGGCGCTGAAGGGTTGTCGGCGCTCTGCCTCCTTTTTATTCAGTTTAACTCACGACTCAGAAGAAATAATGATTCGTGTATTTGTGTATATATTTTGTAGTCCAATACATCCGAAATGTCCGAAACGTGGAGCGAAAATACGCCCAGAAAGCGAACAGGAAATTGTCTTAAAATTTTCTATTGTTAAAGAGACAATACATATCCGGGGGATCTTCTGGGAAAGTCGTATTAACCGGCTATTAAATGTGGTATTATTTTCTTGAATTAAAGGTAATTTCTGCCTTTAATTTTAAGTTTATTTTTGAAAACTTTTTCGAGATTCTGATAAATAGATTTTATAATCATGAAAATTTTAAATGTCCACTATTATCATCTAGATTCATTTTCAGCGGTGATTCAATCTTGATTAAAAACATAAATACCGGTGTTGCAATAAAGTCAAAAGATTCCATCTCTACGGCTATATAATCAAAGAGGCTTAAATAAAATGCAATGCAGTGAAAGCTAGGAAAGCTACGGTTTCGTAAAAGGGTTCCTCCCGTTACCGTATGTATAATGAAAAACGTCAGTAGTGCGGAAAAGATGAAACTGCCTATTGCGTAATGGTGCCGATTCGTTCTCATGAAATTCAACCGTATGATACGTTTCCCCGGTGGCCGCGTCTTCCGTCTCGTAATTTACCTCTTGATCCAGATCGGATCAGAGCCTGGAAAAAGAGGAGGGACCTGTCGGAACTTCGGAAATCCTCAAGACGGATAATTCGGCCGGTCGGATTGTTTTATGCTGTATCGTATCAGGCGCGTCGTGGTTCCAACAATAAAACTAATTCGAACAGGATCTTTCTATTTATCTTAAAATTAACCCGGTTTAACACCAACTTAACCATTTTTACTCTTTAATTAATCCTTTTTAATTCCAAATTAACCTTAATAAACAAATTTATTATCAGTTAATTAAGCTGCGGTTATAATTTGAAATAAAAGGCGAAAGTGTGTTTAAAAAAAAGCTTAATTTGAAGAGAAAAAAGCCCGTTAATTTTAAAATAAAAAGGGTTGATTTGTAAGTTCGACAATTTATCTAATTTACCATTTGGTTCATGGTGGATGGCCGAGGAAGATCGATAATTTCAAAGCCGTTCGCCATTATTGAGTGATTTTCGTTAACGGAGGATATTGGCAGGAATTGAGGGTTTTGGTAAGGCCTTGTCAATTTTTCAACCCAATCTAACACACTTGGGTCCAAATTGAACCATGAGTACGACGGCGGATTCCATGCTAGAAGAAGTGGATACGGAAATGAACGGGACCGAATTCCTCAGGATTATACCAGAAATCTTTTCCAAGGATGCAAACGTGTGGACGTGATTCCTGCCAGATAAAAAAAGATATTCTTATTCATTTTTATTTGTTTTTGTATTTCGTTTTTTCTCTTTTCTTGACTTATTATTTATTTAGAGTAAGAAATAAACATTTCATTTTTAAAGATGAGATGATGCATCGACCTGCTGTTGCACAGATGATCTTCGGGGAGGTCACAACAGTGGTCAACAACAAAACGACAAATCTTTAACTTTTTGCCGTACTTACGACGATTGCATCGTCATCAGGGCCTGTTTATTTTAGGAAAATATCGCAACAAAAAAAAAAAAAATTCAAAACAGTTATTTTTCTTACTTTAACTTGATAAGCGCTGAAAAAAAAAATCTTGAAAGAAAGAAACTGCATTTATAATAAGTTACTGTCCGAAGGATCAAGGTCACGATTGGTCAAATGGTAGAACAGCGGCGTCAGCCGAAGATCATGATTTTTTTTTTTTTAACTAGTGTACATCTAGCCAAGGACAAGGATCGTGAGTTCGAATCCCCCTCGTGTCACTGACTTTTTTATCTCAACTAAAAAATCTAATTAATTGAAATTTATAATCAGACTATTTCAAATTAGGTGAAACTCAGTATTGAAACATTAACACTATTGCATTAATTAAAAATGATATAAAAATTTAAAAAAAAACGGGTCGTATAGGTGTTGTACAACTCAAATTTAAGTTATCTATATATAGCACAATTTATAAAAACAGTTTAATTAATTTAACCATTGA
>CM077112.1:1337884-1358399 GCA_039619505.1 Cimex hemipterus | reverse complement strand
TGGTGATTAGTGACCGATAGTCGATGATTTTTCGGAAATAATGAGAGTCTGGTGTGATGTAGGTTTCAGAAAAAAAATTTTATCGTGCCAACGTTTCGATCTTTATTGAGATCATCTTCAGGGCCTGAAATTTACAAACATTTTTTACATTTAAAAAATACGTTTTGGATGTGGAAAAGTGAATTTATACAATGCAAAATATATACTCACTCGTAGTGTTTGTCTTCTGTGTACCTGCGCCATTCTTGCGTGGCGTGTCGAAAGTGCCAGATTTTGCTATTTTGTGTTGATACAAGTTGGATTTCGATAGGGTGTGAAAGAAATTCCCTATAGAAAAGACAATTTTGTATAAAGCGTCGGCTTCTTTGAAGTGAAAAGAACCGACAAAAGGAAACAATGTGTTGGTAATGTTTCGGCCAGATTATCCTGTCAGGATTATATAGAAAGGAAAGCTGGATTGTTGGACAATTACACTATGCGAAAATATTTGATGTGTGGAATGTAAATTTAATGATATATGTATGTTATTTATATAGAATTTGAACAATCATATCGGCGTAGCTGCGACTGAGTTTACCCCTGTTGAAGGTAAACCAAAAAAAAATTACGTTTACGAATGTAATATTTTTGCATTTTTGAAGTCAAAATCGTGTTGGCGTTCAAATTGGTGCGTAGCGAGTGCTGTAGGATTTTGCTTTACTCTTTTGTCCAGATATTGGGATGTAAGTTGCCGGACAATTTGAACAGTTGATTGTGTGGGTGGGTTCTTTAATTTGGGAAAAAAATTGTTTGGACTGTTTTATAATTTTTGAAAGCTATTTTGAAGTTATCTGATGAGAGAAATTTGTTTAACTTATGTGAGGCCTTGAATAAATGGCATGGAAATGTTTGTTTGTATTTGTTATACTTAATGTAGTATTATTAGTAATAGTGGATGGTTTTAGTGTTTTCTTTTTTACGAGGGTTTGCAACAGCAGAGGTCATAAAAACCCTCAGGGTGCCGGTGTTTTTGAAAAAAAGCCCATTTGTAAGTATTTCGGATTCGAATGCAGGGCCGCTGGATTCGAACCTAGGACCTTTACTCCCCATTAGGCCCTGTTGGTGATGAAATAATCGTCGAAAGCTCGGCAAGAACTTAAAGATTTGTCGTACTTCTGTGACCTTACCGGAGATCCTTTTGTTCCAAGTTATTCAACAGCAGGTCGATACATCATGAAAAATGAAATGTTTACTTCCTAATTCTAAATAAATAAATACTGAGTAAAGAAAAGAGACAAAAGAATGAAAAATGAAACAAAAAAAATTTTTTTTGGTCCCCTTTAATACCGAATATTTCCACCTCTGGCACGAATCACGTACGTTAAACACCTTTGCATTCCTTCGAAAAGATTTCTGTTTGTTACTACAACTTTAAACCGTTTATTATTTTTTTAATGGTATAATATTTTCTTTGTAACTGCGATATTTTCCTACAATAAATAGGCCCTGATTATGATTGTATAATCGTCGAAAGCTCGGCAAAAACTTGAAAGAATTATAGTTCTGTTGAGACGTCACCGAAAATTCTTTTTTCCCCCAAGTTATTTCATTTTTTAATGCTTTATTTTTACAACCATACCTATTTGCGCTAAGAAAAATATAAATTAAAACATTAAAATTTAAAAGTGCATTTACTTTTTCCACCAGTTGTGTATAGCACGTATGAAATTTTAATACGTAATGACCCTCTACTATTAGTATCTTATAAATTCAGGTCAGCACGATATCTTTTGAAAGCCAAGTCAGAGTATCATCAAAAATCTTCCAACCTGGGAACATACACGAACTTGATATTGGATGTCAGTACACAAAGGAATGTTGGGCGACGAAAAAGCAACAAGATCGAAATAAACCAAAAGGAGAAGTGGATAAACTCAAGACATGCTTAGTAAGCTTATGTGAAAACTATCTGACAGACATAACAAAATAGACAAACTGCGACAGTTAGACTTCTGACTAAACCGGTCGTTAGCATCTGGGGAAGAGTCTACCAAATTCGATGATGACACCATTTGTAGGTTAAACAACATTTTGAACAACTAAGCCCGAGAAAAATCAAAGAAAGAGTAAATGATATAACCATCTTGATAATTTGAAATGGAAATTCGTCGGCATTCCATAAAAGAACTGGTCAAAAGTAATATAAACATGTATTCATTCTATAAGAACATAGGGAAAAAATAGTACGTATAATTGCACAACGAGTTGACCATCCAGAATAAATTACTTTCTCGTTGCAGAAAGAAAAAATTAAGACATGAAACATAAAACAAATAAAAATCACGATTATGCGACATCTGTCCGTTCATGTACGGTTTCCAGATTATAATATATTTTTATTTAATTTATTTTAATTACACATTTTTTTATTTAACAGTTTCAAAATTGAAACATTAAGGAAACCGGCAATCATGTAGGCATTCCACTGTTTTTTCTCAGTTTTTCGAAATAGTTTTAGAAAAATATTCTTGCAATGTTAAAAAAATTAATTAATAAAAATCACAATTTTTATTAATTTTTTTTTATTGTTAGTTAACATTTTCAAAATTGAAACTTTAAGGATACAGGCATCTATGTTAGCAGTACCCAGGTTTTTCAACTTTTTCATGATTAAATATTAAATATTTTTCCAATGTTAAAAAACAAAACATATGTGTCGTTGTTGTTTTTTTTTCGCTTTTTTAAAAAAATGAAAGGCCTCGGTTATTTTAATTAATAAAAATTACGATTTTGCTACATTTATACGATCCTGTGTCGTTTTCTAAATATAATATATTTAATTACTGTTTATTTTTATGTACATATATTTTTTTTGCAACGGTTTCATAATTGAAATCTTAAGAGAACCGGAATCCGTGTTGGAAGTTCGCTGTTTTTTTTTTTTTTTCATTCCAGTTTAAAAAAATCAATAGTTTTAGAAAAAATAGTTTTGCGATGTTAATTTTTTTAATTAATAAAAATCAAGATTTTAATTGATTTTTTTTATTATTTAAAAGTTCTAAAATTTATACCTTAAGGAGACAGGCGTTCATGTTCGCAAGTAAATCTTCAGTTTTTCAACTTTTTCTTGATTAAATATCAAATATTTTTTTGCGATGTTAAAAAATAAAATATAAGTGTTGAAAATGGTGTGATATTGCTGAAACGACACAAATTCGTGATTTTATTTATATAAAAATTAAAAAAAAAAAAAAACAGTTTCAAACTAAGGCCTTATTTTTTAAAATATTATTGTAATGCTTAATGTAATTTAATTCATAAAATATGTTTTAAACGTAAAATAAAGATTACATGTCTAATTAACTAAACAAATTGAATTTTTATAGGTTTTTATTAAAGATGACATAATACTATTAAACAATAACGAAACTTTTAATATTCTTATAACATAGCGTGAGAACCTTTCCAACCCTACTATAAAGTAAGGGAAATAATTCATTGAGACGTAAGAGGAACCGGATATCTCAACGGATTTCATTTGCAAATGGGATTGCCGTAAAATAAACCAACAAATCCACCTGGAAAAAGTCGCAGAACAAACTAATGAACACACACTTCATCGACAGTTAATGAAAAATACACATGTTCAACTGTTTACTAAACTAATATTAATCGTTCAATTAATTAAGGTTTTTAGTTGAGATTCACTAAATTCAAAAGGTAGGGTTGAGATGGGAAGTTAGCCTCCGAGGGGATCGAAGCCACGATAGCTCAAGTTGTAGAGCAGCGGCGTATCTAGCCGAAGGCCGTGTGTTCGAATCCCGCCCGTGACACTGACTTTTTTTCTCTCAACTAAAAAACCTTAATCAATTCTAAGATAATTATGAAAATTTCTCGACTTACAAACTTTTTACTTTTTAAATTTAGTAATTTTTTTGTAATACCAGGAAGGACGACGTGGTATAGCAAGATCCTTGAATCCATATTCAAATGAGATCTTATCGTTTTGTCTTCAATAACCCTCCCTCTTCTCCTTTCTTTCAATATTAAACTAGGTGATAACCCTAACCATCCCTAACGATCTTGTCAACAGGCACTATACGCTGAGTACATTACACTACAAGTAAGTTAATACGGAACTCAAAAGGATAAAACGTTTATGTGTATCGGATGGAAGTTAAAAATTAATATAAACAAAACCAGATGCAGTCTCACAGAATGAAGGCCCTTGCATTCCCATAAAATAAGGTTTGATATCTATTTCGAGCCTCTAAGATGGTAAATTACCCAGGACTAACAGCACTAAATTAAGTAAACACATAAAACCTCTTGTTGGCAATGGTAAAGTAACTGTCCGAATTTCTTAAAAAAACTAATAAATAGCCTGCCGTTAAGGTGGGCCCCAGATCGTGAGAAAATTTCTGCCAAGGCAGCAGACGTAACTACAGCCGCATAAATAAAACTGGAATCTTAGGCGACTAAGGAACATATCTAATACTTGGAACGTATGCTAGGCTTAGGTGAGGTCCAGGCGACGAGGGAAATTTACGCAACGATACATCAGGCATAAAAAAGGCAGTAAAAACAGGCAGTAAAAAGTTAGCCTCGGAACAGTGAACAACACATAGGCAAAAATCCATTTGAAGCCTTATTTGAAAAATAAAAACTTGAATTTTGTTAGTTATCCAAAAGAAGACAACTATTGTAATAACAGTTACGTATGCCAAGTTGAGGTGAATTCCAGGCAACTAGGTAGCAGATATATTTGGTCAAAAACGAGCCTTGGGACAGTACATAGACCAAAATCCCTTGTGTGGCAGGAACTATCACCTCATTAAACTCCCTATTTGCTTAGTGGTCACAATTAACCAATGTTGATTATTCCAATTAATTATTCTTTGTTTCTAAAGTTTTTGGTTGAAATGAAAATGACATTCTACATGAAATCAATTTTTTGTTAAATAGTGTTCTTCTGATATTCGTGGTATGCATAAAAGAAATAATTAATAACTATCATCATCGAAATAACCAAATAACATAAAAAAGAAATATGAAAAAAATACCTACCAAGATCTCATTAAAATAAAATTAGATCAATTATAAATCGATTAGAAAGTGTTTCTTTTTTCTTTTGAAAATAGTGTTTTTATGATTTTCTTGGTATGTATAAAAGAAATAATTAATAACTATCATCATCGAAATGACAGAATAACTCAAAAAACGAAATAAGTAAAAAATGACTACGAAGATGTCACTGAAATAAAATTAATTATAAGAATAATTTGTAATTTAAAAATTTTTTTTGTTAAATAGTGTTTTTTTGATTCTCTTGATATGTGTAAAAGAAATAATTAATAATTATCGTTATCGAAATAACCAACTAACTCAAAAATTAAATAAGTAAAAAATACTACAAAGATGTCACTGAAATAAAATTAATTATAAAAATAATTTGTAATTTAAAAAGGTTTTTTTTTAAATAATTTTTTTTATTCTCTTGATATGTATAAAAGAAATAATTAATAACTATCATCATCGAAATAACCAAATAACATAAAAAAGAAATATGAAAAAAACTTATCAAGATCTCATTTAAATAAAATTAGATCAATTCGTGATAAGAAAGTTTTTTTTTCTTTTGAAAATAGTGTTTTTACGATTTTCTTGGTATGTATAAAAAGTAATTAATAACTACCACTATTAAAATAACGAAATAACTTTAAAAAAATAAATATGTACAAAATAACTACAAAGATTACATTTGTATAGAATAAGATCAATTCGTGATTTGTGAGTTTTTAAATAGTGTTTTTTATAATTTTCTTGGCATAAAATTATCAAAAATTCCAATTGTTTTTTAATACAATTAATTCTTCTTTTTATCTAGGGTTTTTAGTTGAGAGGAAAAATGAGACAGCTCAACCTTAGATTAGCCCAAGGTAGAGGGTTCGAATTCCGTTCGTGACACCAATTTTTCATCTCAACCAAAAACCTTAGAATGAAAAGAATGATTGGATTAAAAAAGAACTGGATTTATGGGCAAAAAAGCAAAAAATATTAGAAACGTATGTCAGATATAGGACAAACTAAAAAGGCCACTAAATCGACACAGTAGGGAAAAAGGAAATCCTGCTGACAGGAAGTATTTCCAAATTCTAATATATTTATTTGCAAGGCTGTAAATATAACTGTTAACACATGACAAGTCATAGACAATAGAATATGTCGAATGCAATTGCCGTGCAATAGGTAGGAAAAGGATATGGCATTCTTTACCAATACAGACCTCAACACCCCTCAATGAAATTGACAATTTATTGACTTAGTTTTACAGTCAAATTCGTAAATTGGATAGAATAATGAGATTGTTTGAAAGTTATTTGCGTAATTTTTCATAAAACCGGAAATTACCATTTTTTTCTTATATAACCCAGTTATAAAATCGTCGTTGATGTTAATGGGTAGGACATTCGTCCGAAAAATTCAGGAAGGAAACCACTGTTGCCATTTTCACCCCGTTTAAGTGCCATCAAAGCGAAAAGGTTAGGTAATGAATGGGATACAAACACAACGCCATCCCCTCGAGCGCGCGAGCGCCTGCCCGTCGGTATAAATAGTGAGAGGAGAGTTCAACCTGGATCATTCCGCTTTCCAACTCCGACTCACGTCAAGCGCACGTTCGAAATGGCCCGCATTGCTTTGTCCGCTCTTGTAAGTAAACGGTGAACAACGATAATTGTGTGGAGTTTTGGGTTTTTTTTAATTTGTTTTGGATGATTAGTGAAGTGACTTGTGACTTAGTGTGACGAAATGAGGTATGCCAAGCTTAACATTTTTCTTGTTTTCATCAGCTCTCTTGTTCATCCGGATTCTTTAAATGCGCATAGAAGTTAACAAATAAATTAACTATTAACAAAAATAATTCATTACATAAATTAAACCTTCGTAGTCCTGATGAAGTTTTGGTTTAAAATCAAAGTTTGGTGTACTTCAAATTTCCCCAATCCATCGATTAAAAAATAAATTTTTTTAAAAATAGTCTTGCAATTCTTTTTTCAAAATATAAGTATTTTTTAAATTTAATTAATTATTATTCTGTTTCACATGCAACATTTTTTTAAATACCAAGAGAATCATAGGAACGCGAAGCGTTCTTGTACACATACCAAAGGAATTTTTTAAAAACGCGATTTACAAAAAATGTTATACGAATTACGAATAGTTATTTGTTTTAGTGATTTCATTTTTTAAACGTTATTTTGTTATTTCTATGATAATAGTTATTAGTTCTTTCCGAACATAAGAACACTTCCGAAAATTATAAAAACACGATTTAAAAAAACTTTCTTTAAATATTTTTTTTTAAATTAAAAATTATTTTTATAATTACATTTATTACAATGACGTCTTTGTAGTTATTTTTAACTTATGTTTTAATGTTATTTTGATAAACATAGTAATTAATTATTTCTTTTACACATATCAAGAGGATAAAAAAAAACACTATTTAAAAAAAACTTTTAAATTACAAATTATTCTTATAATTAATTTTATTTCAGTGAGATTTTTGTAGAAATTTTTACTTTTTTCTTTTTTTGAGTTAGTTGGTTATTTCGAGGTGATAGTTATTATTTCTTTTATACATATCACGGAAATCGTAAAAACACTATTTTCAAAAGAAAAACTCCCTAATCAACAATTGATCGTATTTTATTTAAATCACATCGTTATATTTATTTGTTTTAATGATTTAAATTGTAATTCCATGTAAAATGTCATTTTTTATCTCAACCAAAAACCATAGATAAAAAGAATAATTAATTGGATTTAAAAAACTCGAATTTTGAGTAACTGTGTATACCAAGAAAATCATAAAAACTGTATTTAAAAAAAAAAAAAACTCTAATCCGAATTGATCTGATTTTTATTTAAATGAGATCTTTGTAGTTATTTTTTACATATTTCTTTTTTATGTTATTTGGTTATTTTTTTCGATGATGCTAGTTATTAAGTATGTTTTTATACGTACCAAGGACCAAGAAAGACACTATTTTCCAAAAAAAAATCTCTATTATCACAAAATGATCTAATTTTATTTAAAAGACATCTTTGTAGTTGTTTTTTAAAGTGGTTCTCTTTTTTTGTTATTTGGTTATTTCGATTATGCTAGTTATCAATTATTTATTTTATACATACCAAGAAAATCATAAGAAACAATATTTTTTTTTTTTAAAAACTCTCTAATCACGAATTGATCTTACTCTATTTAAACGACATGTTTGTAATTATTTTTTACATATTTATTTTTTATGTTAGTTGGTTATTTCTTTCGATAATGCTAGTTATTAATTATGTTTTTATACGTACGAAGGAAATCATAAAGACACTATTTTCCACAAAAAAAAACTCTCTAATCACGAAATGATCTTATTCTATTTAAACGACATGTTTGTAGTTATTTGTTTTAATGATTAAAATTTTCTAAACGTTATTTTGTTATTCACTGTTTTCGTGGTCCGCTCGACCAATAAACAATTAAGTAGAGTTTTTAGTTGAGATGAAAAAAAGTTAATTGCACGAGAGGGATTCGAACCCAAGAACCCCCTACACCCGAAGGTCGCGAACTAAAAACTGTAATTAATTGTTATTTTTATGATAGTGGCTTCTATTATTACTATTTCTCATACCGATTAGGGTGAAGAGAATCATAATAAACTTATTTTCAATATAACTTTATTGAAATTGTGAATTATTCTTTTCTTTCATTTTATTGTAATAATGTCAATTAAATTCAAACCTCCTTCCTTTTCTCAATAGGCCGGTTATTGTGCAGAAAAAACCTAAAAAATTCAAAATCGTACTTTCAAAAAACGCACGTTTAAAAAAACTGTAAAAACACCACTACCCAAAAAATGCAATAATCTTGTTTTTCGCTTAATTTACATTATTAACACATGGAAAAATGATCTGAATTTTTTTAATCGGACTAAAAAAATATATTTTGTTGTTTTAATAAACAATACAATTCGTATTGCATAAAAAAGTATTTATTTATATAATAGAAAATAAAAATGCTGAAGTGGATGTGTTATCCAATCTTTTTAAATTGATAGTTCCTACTTCAACTTACTGTAAGTAGGAACTATCTTTTTAAAATGATTTATTTATATAACGTTTAAATAAAAATAAAATGTATAGTACGACACTGTGAGGTTGCTCAAAACACACCTTAAACTAAACGGCATACTTAAGTTTAAAGAACTGTACAAAATCAAAGATCTACAAACTAAACCTAAAGCAAATACCATTTGACAAAACAAATCCATAGACGTCCATTGCAGGAAAGGAAACAGTGGAAATTGTACAAAAATTACGACACATCAAAACGACTTTAAATCCAACCCACAAGCATGCACTCTGAAACTCGTACTAGGACCAACTCGAAATTCAACATACATCTTCGCAGACTTATTTTTTAATTTATTTTGATAACGATAGTTATTAATTATTTCTTTTACACATATCAAGAGAATCAAAAAAACACTATTTCAAAAAAAACTTTTTTAAATTACAAATTGTTTTTATAATTAATTTTATTTTAGTGACATCTTTGTAGTTTTTTTTACTTATTTCTTTTTATTGAGTTAGTTGGTTATTTTGATAACGATAGTTATTAATTATTTCTTTTCCACATATCAAGAGAATCAAAAAAACACTATTTCAAAAAAATTTTTTTTTAATTACAAATTATTCTTATAATTAATTTTATTTCAGTGACATCTTCGTAGTCATTTTTTACTTTTTTTTAGTTAGTTGGTTATTTCGATAACGATAGTTATTAATTATTTCTTTTACACATATCAAGAGAATCAAAAAAACACTATTTCAAAAAAAACTTTTTTAAATTACAAATTGTTTTTATAATTAATTTTATTTTAGTGACATCTTTGTAGTTTTTTTTACTTATTTCTTTTTTTGAGTTAGTTGGTTATTTCGATAACGATAGTTATTAATTACTTCTTTTACACATATCAAGAGAATCAAAAAAACACTATTTCAAAAACAAAATTTTTTTAAATTACAAATTATTTTTATAATTATTTTTATTTCAGTGGCATCTTTATAGTCATTTTTTACTTATTTCTTTTTTTGAATTAGTTGGTTATTTCGATAACGATATTTATAATTATTTCTTTTACACATATCAAGAGAATCAAAAAAACACTATATTAAAAAAACACTCTAATCGACAATTGATTGTATTTTATTTAAATGACATATTTGATGTTCTTTTTTAGTGGGTGGCATGGCAGCACTGAAACAACCTGTAAAAATGACTCAAACATATAAAAGACGAACAAAAATGAGTCCGACTAGCCAAAAGACAAGTACGAAAACTAATTTAAAAAATAAAACTCATAGCACACAATAAAGCCTGGGACACAATGAACGAAATAATAAACATACAAATACATACATGGCATACTTACTAACATTAGTAGTGGAATAATACAAACAGACCTGAAATCATTACACAAAAATAAATAACTGTATAAACTTGCTACACTTAACAATGACAAAAACCTAAAGACAAAGTAGACAAATTGACAACAAGCGGGGTGTCCCAACTCAATTGTAATGATTGTGGTATTAAATATATAGGACAAAGGGGAAGGTAAATGAAAACGAGAAAACGAACATATTTTCGGAATTTAAGGACCATCTAAAAGAAAAAAAAATTTCAATTCGAATTTAAATAGAAGAATGTTATATATTTTCAACAAAAGGAAAGAACTATTGTAGATTGGTTTGAGAAATTTGAAATTAAAAAATGTAAAATTGAACATGGTAATGAATGCATGAATAATAACAGATTCTGATCTACCTCCTATTTTAAATATGTACATAAATAATATCAAACATCCAAATAATTAAACAAATTATTTTAACTATTATTTTTATATTAATTTAATAATATTAAGTATTTACTATTACAATATTTATTTGTGTTATAATTTCCGCGTATCGCGCGTTCTAATTGAGCCCCATTAAAAAAATCAGCTGTTAATTGGAACCTCTCGTTGGAGGAGGTATTACTTAGGTTTCACTTTGGCAATTCATATCGATAGACGTGGTTGTACAATTAACCTGATCATGAGCTAAAAGGCTCAAAAACCGGATCGTTGGGAAACAGCTTACTGTTAGTAGGAACTATCTTTTTAAAACAATAGAAACGACATACGAACTACAATTTGACATAGCGAATCAACAGCGTATGACAAAGAAACCTAACCGCCCACAGCGGAACAACATGGCAGTACTGAAATATACGATGTTTGCCAGTAGATTCTATACTCAAAAATGCACCAAAAAGTTCTTATTAACTATGATCCGAATCCCAGCCGTTTTTTTAATTTTCAAGACTTTGTTTCAAATAAATAGTGATAACTCCAAAACTGAAAGCTTTTTAACAAATCCGTTGATACCATTGAAAGCTACGTTAAATTTCCAATAAGATTGGATCAGTACTAAACTTGTAAACCATCTTGAAAAAAGCATTTTAGCAGCCAGAACTTTATTTTCCAAGTAAACTTACAATGGTGATTTAAAACTTCTTTTTCGAAACCTACAGACCAGCAAATTTCAAAAACCGTACTCAAATGATACTGAATAAACATTTTAAATTCCGTAAAAAGTAAAGATTGAAAAAAATCCTTTATCCTTGTTTCGGCTTAACGATTATTTTCCCCTCTAATTGGTAGTTCCAATTTAACAGCATAGACAAGGTTATGGGCAGAATTTTCTTTTATCGAAAAAATAATCAATTGGGTGGAATTTTTTTCTGTCAGTGTATACATACTGCTTCGTGTTACAAACTTTTTCCGTAGATTGTATATTCAAAAAGGAATCAAAAAGTCTTAATTAACTATGATCCGATTCTAATCAGTTTCGGAAATATTTTACGTTTTCTGATTTTTTAAGGTTTGACTATCTTGCTTCAAATAAATAATTATAACTCCAAAAATGAAAGGTTTCGGACAAATCCGTTCATGCCATTGAAAACTACCAAAACCGTACTCAAATGATACTGAATAAACATTTTAAATTCAGAGATTAGTGACCGTTAATCGATAATTATTTAGCAATCGTGAGATGATGATCCCATCTTATTGGAAATTTAACTCAGTTTTCAATGGCATTTGCTCTGGCGTAATAAAGGTTTCAGAAAAACATTTTCTTCATAGTGTCGACGTTTCGAACTTTATTGAGATCATCTTCAGGGTGGATGTGGAAAAGTGAATTTACGCAATGCAAAATATATATTTTTTATGTTCAACCACTTGTATATGTAAGTAGAAATACTTTGGTTGAATATATAAAAAAATATATTTTGCATTGTATAAATTTACTTTGTATAAATAATTATCGAATAACGGTCACTAATCACCACATATTTTAAATTCAGTAAAAAGTAAAGATTGAAAAATCCACTATCCTTGCTTTAGATTAAGGATTACGTTTGTTTTCCTATAATTGATATTTTCAATTTGAAACATAGCATAAACTAATATTTATTGGTTAAAAACAATGAGTCAGATTAAGGTCAGAATTTTCTTTTATAGAGATAATGAAAAAATCAATTGCGTGGAATTTTTTTGTGGGGTGTCCGGCTACTTGTGGTACAAATTTTGCGAGTAGATTCTACATTTAAAAATGAACCAAAAAGTCCTAATGAACTATGATCCGAATCTCATCACCTTCGGAGATATTTTACATTTATGATTTTTTAAGATTTCACGACCTTGCTTCAAATAAACAATGATAACCCCAAAACTGAAATATTTTGGACAAATTCGTTGATGCCATTGACGTTCACCTGTAAACGTTCGTGAAAAATAGTGATTCTAAACTACTATTTACAAACGTAGTGACCAGAAAATGTCAGGAAGGTACTCAATTTAATATCCATTTTAATACTGAACTTGCTTTTTTAATTAGTTTTTTTCAAATGTGTAGAAAACGATGGAGGAAATAAAAAAACCGTTGCCGCTACTAAAACGCTTATTTCACGAAGGTTTTACAAATTCAGTATTGATCCCATCTTATTGGAAATTTAACTCAGTTTTCAATAGGATCAACGGATTTGTCCAAAACCGTTTAGAAGCAAGGTCGTGGAATCTTAAAAAATCAGAAAAGTCAGATAACTACTAAACTGCTGAGATTCGGACCATAGTTAATAAGGACTTTTTGTTGTCATTTTGAATGTAGAACTACGGGTTTAGTGCGCAACTCGAGTAGCCGAAGACCCTGTATAACAGACAGACTAAAATCCCAATAACCAAAGTACGAAAACTGAGTAAAAGAAAATACAAAAGCACACAATAAAGGCCACAGCACAATCGACAATTTAATAAAGAAAACACAACAAAAACAGAAACTTAATGGAGCACATTCGCATACATCGGAAAAGAAACGGGCTAATTAACATTAATCAACAAATTAGGCATAAAAACGAAATGAAAACCACAAATACAGTTAAAAAAAGGAATAAAGGGTAAAATAAAACATAGATACAAAGAACATATCGTTTAGGGACTACGACGAAAAATTGATCAATGCGACTCACTCACTCAAACACTCACTGAACGCGGCTGATTAATAGATAAAATCAGCGATGATAGGCAAAGATGATAGATAACTATCAGACTATAGTTTATCACTGTATCTTACAATTTAGTCGCTAGGTGCGAATTGAAAGTATAATTAAAGCGTTAAGGTGATAATTATTTTATTATCAGAGACTTTAACGCTTGTAACTTCTCTTGTATATAAATTTTGGCGTAAAACTGATTTATGTATGTCAACAATGATTAATGCGAGTAGGTGTAATTTAAACTACTGGTGTATTAAACGTAACATGAGAAGGAAGGGAAGAAAAGAGCTTTCTTTTTTCGAGCAGAACTTTACATCCGGAGGACAGGACTCGTCTAAGAGGTCAGATTTTCACTCTCATCACCATACAGCCCGCTCAATTAATTTGCTCATAGACCGGATCGAATGCTCGCTCGGACCAGAATTGGTTTCAGGAACAGTCGGAACATGAGAAGAGGAACCGTTTACACTCTCCTCGTACGCAATTTATTCCGCTTTTTCTAATTTAACGATTTCCCCCGACGGGAGCGGAAACGAAAACGCTTCCTTGATATGCTAATAGGTTCATTGATTTGTTTTTTGACACTATCGACATAAATCGGTATATAAATTTACAACATGTTCTATTTTTTTATTCCGCTTGTTATCTTAATTTTTAATAAGCGTTAATTTTTGTTCACCTGCATTTTATAAATGCCAAGTTCTAGCATTGCGCATAGTTGGCTGCCTGTAATTTTTTCTTAGGTAATCTTGTTCTACTCAGGGTGATTCGACACTGGTACGACAAAGTTCATCGGGTGCTCATAAATCTCAAATGCAGCAAAAAATTCCGTATGAACCATGAGCCAATTCTCAAATCTTCCGCAGAGGTTCGACATTTTATGTCTTAATCGTTATGTTCCAAATTGACCAATTTAATTATTTGAATTAATTATTCTGTGCATGTAAGGTGTCGGTTGAGATGAAAAAGTTAGTGTCACGACCGGGATTCGAACCTTCGACCGTCGGCTTGTGCAATCGTGACTTCGATCCACTGAGGCATCAACTTTCATGAGCGTCACGAGCGGGATTCAAATCCGAATGGAAGCCGAATGTTTGGGTTCGCATCCTACTGTTGACACTAACTTTTTCATCAAGACCGAGAACTTACATAAAAATAACAATTAATTGAAATTTTATATTTATTAACTATCTACGATTTTCGTAATAAATCTACTCATAGATCTTGAACTATTCATTTTCATTGAAAAGGGCTTTGAATTTTTTTAAAAACGCACCATTTCACAATTTTCATTTTTCGTTAGAAAGAAAAAATCCAATCCTTACAAAATCCGCTGAATTTAATTGTAACGTTAATCGAATAATCACGGTAGAGCTTGACAAACTTCATAACAACCTATTCATTTAATAAGGTTTTTATAGGTAAATAATTTTTTTTAACTTCATACCAACTTATTTGTTTAATAAACTTTTTATCGGTAAATATTTTTTAAAATTACATTGAACAAAATGCAGATATTTTCTGCTCAATTAACATTTTTATGTAAGTACAATTAATTTAAGGTTTTTAGTTGAGATGAAACTTTTATGCAAGATTTTGGTTGAAATGAAAAAACGTGGTGTCACGAGTGGGATTCTAACTCACGACCTTCGGCTCAACGAGTTGCTGTTCTTGAGCTATCGTGAGTCGTTAAAGTCGCGGTCCATTGCGTTCTTGGGTTCGAATCCCACTCGTGACTCTAGCTTTTCCATTTCAACTAAATCCTTACACAAAAATATTAATTACTTGAAAGAAGTAATTCGGTCAATCAGACCACTATATATAATGGATTTAAACTAAATTGAACGAAAACACAAACAATAAGCATAGCAAACAACCAAAGCAGAAAAAAAATTGGACAAAATATTTGCACACTAGAAAAAACTATACAATTGTAAAACCCAACTCTAGGATTCAATGTAATAATCAAACAAAGCGCATAAAAAAGGCAATAAAAATAGTGAACACGGAAATCACATTGATTTTTTTTTTTGCTCAACTTTCACCGGTTTTGTCTAAAGTATAGTTTTCTGCATATTGTCATACTTAATGGTTGGTCTTAAGAAATGAACTGAATTTTACAAAATAATCTTTGGAAAGTCTTGAATATATTGGATTGATTGGTCACTTGTTACTGAATTTTCAGTGGGTGAAAAACTTTTACAAATCTTCTTTAGAAGGTGTTGAACGCAGTTCTAATTTGGCCAAATGATGTAACTTTTAGCTAACCGCCAATATGTTACTCCACATTCGCATCAAAGCGGATAACGATTAACCAGTTCGTGTTTTTTCCAGCTTTTGGCCACCGTCGTCATGCTGAGTGCCATCTCGTCCGGGAGCGCAGACGACGACCACAAACAGTGAGTATTTACTTCCGGACATTTTTCACACGACAGCCACGCGCGCGCATCTTTCGTGCAACTGCACACTGGCAATCAGATGGGCGTAACGTTATCTGCTTGGCAGGCCAACCGGAGAGGAGGAAAGCCGGTTTTTAATTATTTCCTTAATAAATGTTATGGAACATTTTATCGATCCGTTTCAGTTTTTACAAATCCATGATATTCAATTGACCATAATTGATTAGTGAATCTACTACTATTGAATTATAGATATTTTAACTGCCTAATTAAAGGTTTACTTCGAAAAATAATGTAATTACAATTATCAACGGCCAATTTAAATACAGACAAATAAAAAATAGCTACAGACAAAAAATATTGAGGGGGCACAAATTCCATGTTCAATGATGGGAGTCGAACCCGTATGGTCCTACCATTTCTGGTTTTGGACACTAATCAAAAACTATCTTTATTTATTAAAAAAATTTTACGATTGATTAAATTGAGGCACATTTATAGTGAAGCTTTGTTCAATAATGCAGTTGTCTTCCAGTTGGAAAAAGCTCACATTATTCATCAAATATAAAATTTAAATTTATTTTATGTATTTATGTACTATTCCAAATTGTTACATTCTGTAAATGGATTGAATATCTCTATTATTAAAGAATTCAATCTAATTTTATAGCGTGTATTGTATTTTAAAAATGTCTAATAATTTTTGGCAATTTTTTTGTAGAATTCCATGTCTTGCGGGGTTGTATGACGCAAAATAATATGATTTTAAATTATTTAACAGTAGAAGTACAATACAATTTATAGCATTAAAACTCACGTAGAGGGTAAGAGGGGTAAATAAATAATATTTTTGGATAAATTCTTATATCACACAGCCATATTTCATTCAAGCATAATATTCAGAAATCGTAAGTTTCAGAAAAACATTTTCTTTGTCGTGCCAAAGTTTTGATCTTTATTGAGATCATCTTCAGGACTCAAAGTGGTTGTTTTCTTTGGAGATGTGCCATTCTTGCGTCGTGTTGTGAGTCCCCCCCCCAACAAGAACGGCACAATTGCACAGAATACAAACATTTTCAGCTCTGAAGATGATCTCAATAAAGACCGAAACGTTGGCACGATAAAGAAAATGTTACCGCATCGGTCGACGGACACTGACCACCACACACTTCATCTAAGTTTGGCAAGGCTGCCATCCTTATGCTGAGCTTTTTATTTTATTTTATTTATGTTTATTCACTTTTATTGCTTGGATTGACATATTGTGACTATATTTCGTAACAGTTTCGAAATTCAAACAACGATTTTCCTTCAATACTCTAATTTTTGTTCTGATTTTGAAACTTGTAGAATGAAGTAAAATTGGGACAAGGACTGGACCTCAGTTTCGGTATCTCAAGGCAAAATTTCAGTTATGTTCTTCATACTCGAGTCTGACGTGTTTTTTCGACTGTTACAGTAAAAAGGTCATCATCCACGTCCCGTACAAGATCCACACCATCCACCACCACAGCGTGAAGAAAGTTCCCGTGTACCACTACTACGACCACCACGACCACCACCACCACCATCATCACGTGCACAAGGAGGAAAAACACCACCCGCACAAAGAGGAACACCACGGTTGGGAATGAACATCTTGGAACTGATTTCGGCGTGATGTGTCGTTTCCGGATCAACACGACGGGAAAATGACATTTCTGTGATACTACAAATATATTGTTACCATTGTAAATGTTTTTAAATTGCACAAAGTGTACCATCTCATTGTATATTAAAATTCTTTTTTAATTTTTTAATTTGATTTTGTTTGCAAGTCAATACTACCCGAACTGCCAAAGAAAGGACGCAAGAAACATCTTGATGCCATCCTACCCAAACCCCTGAAAAATCATCCAACTGTTCCATTTCTTAGCATATCAAACATTAACTTATGCAGTCAAACTTCACGAAAAGTGGTCACCATGAAGGTAGTCGTTAGAGCTGTTGCAACAAACCTACACTCAGCGGGTCTGAAGCAGAAGGCATTCTGATGTTGACGCTGGGACCTCGAGTGCTGCTGGTTCCGGAGGGCTTTCTGTGTTTATCTGTAGGTAGGCAGGTTTAAGTCGGTCGATGGCTATTCTTCTGGTCGATCCTCTGGCACTTATTTCAAAAGACTTAGGAAACCTTCGTCCTTATGTCGGTTGTGTTTGCTCGATTCTTAAGAAAACGTCGGACCGTTTCCGAAAATCTGGATGTTTATAGGTCTTCCTTGAACCATGGTAATTTGGAATTGAGTGTTTTAATCGTGGCATGGTCAACCTCGTTATCGTGAATGTACCAATCATACTTTTAACCCACATCAGATATCTGTTTATGATGCTACTTCTGAGGATGAGACTCTGTAAGTTTCGAAAAACACGTGGATAATAGAACAAATACCAAAGAATGTGGAGTGATTTTCTTCTCTAGGTGCAGACCCATATTAGATCTATATAATAGTAAAGATCAATAGCATTACCAATCCTCAGCAAAAGACTTAATAAGCTTTAACCTATGCAAAATTAAACTTGATTAATAGGAGGTGGATAAGAGGATTGTGTGTATAAAAGGTACAATAATCAGAAACTGAGTTGTAAACGACAACAACGTCACGAACATAGAAATATTTATTTAAGCATTTTACTTATTTACAGCATTTGGTGACCGTTATTAATTAGTGATTATTGAGAGATGCGGTCTTGTGTGATGTAGGTTTAGAAAATCATTTTCTTTATCATGACACGTTTCGAACTTTAATTAGATCATCTTCAGAGCTATGTTTAATTTGTACAAGTGTTCGATCCTGAAGAAACTTATCCCAGCAAGCCTGTGGCATATACCATGCGCACGGATAATACACGTACAACATGGTTCTGACACACACTCGAAGAAGAAGTCGTTTTTTTCAAACGGTTTTATTGATATTTTTGTATGTCTACTATAAAAACCATTTAATGTTTTGTGGTAGTTTTTGTTCCAGAAGAAATTCTCACCATCAAACCTGTGGCAAATACCATCTGTACGATTTTAAGACGTCCAACACGGTTTTGACACAGATCTGAAGGAGATGGATTGTAGCATTTAGACACAATGCACGACAGAAATTTTTCATTGTAGTTTTTTCATCGCCAAAAGCCCAGGTGGTTTCTAGCTGAACATTTCCACTGCAAACGCACGACACTTCCATTCGTACGATTCGCACACGTGCAAAAATGGTGATGTCGTACATTCGCAGAGTATAATAACGGTCGATCCTGTTAATCAAACGTAATACAAAATATTAGTTGAAAATTCTGGAAAAATAATAATTTTTTTAAGCAAAATACTCAATAGCGTTTGTCCTTGATGAAACTATCTCCAGAAAACCTGTGGCAAAGGAAGAAACCGGACGGCATTATGTTTTAATATATCATTTTGTTTTGATTACAAGCCGAAATAGAGATCCTTCATGCTGTAAATTGACGCCAGAGACCTGTAGATTGATTTTTTAAAAAAGCCTGCACAGTGACAACGTCAAGTTTTAAGTACCACGAGAAATTCTCACCCGCAAGCCTGTGTCAAATACCGTGGGCACCAATAATACACGTGCACCACGGTTTAGATACTTACTGTACTATTGTGTTACTTTCCGTTTTAATGAAATCTTCCTGTTTTTCATAATGAGGACTTTTACCGGGAATAAACGCCACAACCTTAGGGCGGTGTACAACCAACCTTCCGTAGACTTACCAGGAAAAAACACATTTTTAACGTTGTCATCTCAATTAAAATTTAAAAAAATAACTATCATTTTAAGCGAGATTTTTAAAATACACTTGATGCACGATTTGAGAAAGGTCTGCTGTCCAGTTTTCCATCCTGAAGAAACTTTCTCCAGCAAACCTGTGCCAAATACAATGTGTACGAATAATATACGTGCAACAGGGATTTGACACAAGACTGATGAAGCCGTACAATCGATTTTGAAGCTATTTTTCTCTTGCAGAACGACCCATCAACCATCTAACGCTTGATTGGGACTACGTACTCATGGTGTAGGATCTGCGAGGAAAACTGAAGCCACCACTAAAACAATTGAAACGAGAACGTTTTCATCGTAATTAAAATTTTAAAAAATAACGATCATTTTAAGAGAAATTTTTATAATATACTTGAAGTCCGATTTGAGAAAGGTCTGTAGTAAAATAAAATTCCACCTGTTTTCCATCCTGAAGAAACTCACTCCAGCAAACCTGTGGCAAACACCATCTGTACGATTTTAAGACGTCCAACACGGTTTTGACACAGATCTGAAGAAGAGTTCTTTTTGATCAGTTTTTCATTGCCGACGATATTCTAAAAAAAAGTTTTTGTTTGATGTGCACTGTACAAAATTTTGACCAATTTCGACAAAAACCCAGGCAGTATCTAGCTGAACTTTTCTACTGCAAACTCACGACAACTACCATTCGTACGATTC
>CM077112.1:1314342-1325320 GCA_039619505.1 Cimex hemipterus | reverse complement strand
TAAAATGTAAGATGATTCATTTATTCAGAATTTGGTGGGAAGCGTTGGCGTCTTAACCTTCAATAAATGAGAGACATCTTGGAAGAGAAGCTAATGCTAATGTCGTTACCGCTGCCCATCATTTCTGCATAAAATGTAAGATGATTCATTTATTCAGAATTTGGTGGGAAACGGCGTCGTACCCTACAATAAATGAGACATCTGAGTTTTAAATCATCTAGCCTGAAATGACAAGTGGATGGTAACATGCAGTTCACACCCCTTCGTTACTGCGTGGTAGTACTATCCACATACTGATGGATGGTGACTGGACATCTTGGAAGAGAAGATAATGCCAATGTCGTTACCGCTGCCCGTCATTACTGAATAAAATGTAAATTAATTCATTTATACAGTATTTGGTGGGAAGCGTTGGCGTCGTAACCTTCAATAAACGAGACATCTGAGTTTTAAATCACCTAACCTGAAATTACAAATGGATGCAGTTCACACCAAATCATATTAAACATAAAGATTAGACATATTTTAACATACCTGTAAGTACCTCAACACAATATGGTAAATACAGTACAATAAGTACAATTTTTTTTAATTTCAGAGAGACCAACTCACTACATCAAGTAATGTACATTGTTTTTGAATTTGTATTGAATATGGATTGCCCTATGTACTTCCATTTCTCATTATGTGATATGTTAATGTTAGTTTATAAAAATGTGGTGGAAAGAGGTTGTGGACATGACCTCAGCACAAAATTCACCAGTGCAACTTCAGTTAACATTTGACATTCTCTTCTTTCTAAGTTACATCTCTCATCAATGATTCATGATATGAGCCATCATGAAAGCCCACATAGAATGAATTATTTGGTGTCTGAATGTGTAGCTTGGAGCATACATTCCACGGATAATAAGGACGTTTGTTCCCTTCACCATTCATAAAGTGTTTATCTTGTTGCCAGTGGCAGTCATACAATCATGTATCAACATTACATATAATATTTTTACTAAGTACCAAAATATATTCCAAAAGCAGGCGATCATTTCACAGTTTCATTGTTACCGTCACTTGTCATTTATGAACTATATGTATCATATGAAATCATATATCACGAGTGACAAGTTGATGGTGAGAGTGTCTTCACATGACATTACACAAAAAATACACCGAACACACTTAATTGCAATTATACGATAAGCAGACCCAAGACATTCAACTGACACTTATCATAAGGTTAGTATACATCTTTATATTATTTATACATCCATACTGCTGGGGTGAGGTGGTTCCATGGAATATTTCTTCTTACAGTGTCATAAGGAAACAAATTAAAATGAAAAATACTCTGCTGACAAGTAATGGCACATTTTGTATAAAAAGTAAGCACTTCAGATTATTTTAATTAGAGCTGTATTTGGAAATACTAGTTTCAATTTAAAATATTTTTTACTTATCATGATTTATCATTACAGCAAGTTCATCAATCAGTATCACATCTAAGTTCTCAGGATATTCAAAGTTACCCAGCATCAAAGTTTCGTTGTTATCATCACTCGTCATTTCTGAACAATATGTACAATATAAATTCATATGTCAGGAATATGACGGGTGGATGATGGCAAGGTTGACAACATCAAACACGGATAAAAGTACACAATTCATTTTATTTAAAAGGGGAGTTGACCCAGGACACTAAACTGCAAGGTGGTTTCTGCCAAGCATTGTCATTTTTGGTGAGGTTAGTATATATCTTAAACACTGTCATATATTTTTGGTGAGGTTAGTAGATGGTGTGACAAAACCTTATATCCTCCAGTATTAATTTGTGAGGCCAGAAGCTGCATTTCAATGTCACTACAGTTTTCAGGTAAAGCAAATGAATTATAATTCAATACTTACCATTATTTGTCATTACAGAATGGATTCATCTACCATGCTTGCATCAAAGGTATAGAGGTGATAGCTGGATTCGGATAATTTATAAACAACAGACCATTATCAAAATTTCATTGCTACGATCACTTGTCATTTCTGACCTATGTGTACAATATAAATTCATATGTCACGAACATGACAGGTGGATGGTGGTAATGTTGACAACATCAAACGAAGGGAAATGTACACAACTAGTTTTATTTGAAACGGAAGTTGACCCAGGACTAATTCAACTGTAAGATCTCACCCAAGCAATTGCCATTTATGATGAGGTTAGTATATATTTTATTGCAACATTATTTAAATTTTTGTTGAATAGGTTAGTATATGGCGTGTCCGGCATTATGTTGTAAGTGCCAGAAGCTGCATTTGGATTTCAGTACAGTTTTCAGGTAAGGCATATGAATTATGATTCCATACTTACCATCGTTTTTCATTACAGGAAGAATTCATGACCAACACTCATATTTAAAATATAGAAGTGATAGCAGGCTTCAGATATTTCATATTAACATCAAACGAAGATAAATGAACACAGTTTATTTTATTTGAAAGGAAAGTTGGCCCAGAACAATCTCAACTGCAAGATGGTTTAACCCAAGCAATTTGTGGAGAGGTTAGTAAATAGCTTAAACACTAATCATACATAAACAATATTTATTCCACTTTGAAGAGGTTAGTTGATGGTGGGCCAGAACTGTCTATCATCCAGAATTAGTTTACAAAGGCCAGATGCTGCAATTGGATGTTACTACAACCCTTAGGTAAGGCAAATGAATTATATAATTCTATACTTAGAATCAGTTGGCATTATAGGGTGGATTCATCCACTGCGCTTGCATCGAAGATGAATAGGTGATAGCCGGAGATTCCATATATTTCATATTTTCTAAACAGCGGACTATTATCAAAATTTCATTGCTACGATCACTTGTCATTTCTGAACTTTATGTATAATATAAATTCATAGATCAGGAATATGACAGGTAGATGGTGGTAATGTTGACAACATCAAACATGGATAAAAGTACACAATTAATTTTATTTGAAAGGGAAGTTGACCCAGGACAAACTCAACTGCACGATGGTTTCAGCCAAGCAATTGTCATATTTGGTGAGGTTAGTATATATCATAAACATTATTTAAACTTTCTTGAAGAAGTTAGTAGATGGTATGACCGAACCAGCATTAGTTTGTCAGGGCCAGAAGCTGCATTTGGAAGATACTACAATTCTCAGGTAAGGCGTATGAATTACGATTTGATACTTACCATCATTTGTCATTACAGGAAGAATTCAACAGCAACATTCGCATCTAAAATGTAGAGGTGATAGCACGATTCAGATATTTCACTTTTTGAAAACAACCTGGCCATTATGAAAATTTCATTGTTACTATCACTTGTCATTTCTGAACTATATGTACAATATAAATTCATATGTCACGAACATGACAGGTGGATGGTGGTAATGTTGACAACATCAAACGGGGATAAATGTACGCAATTAATTTTATTTGAAAATATAATTGGCCCAGGACAAACTCAACAGTAAGATCTCACCCAATCAATTGCCATTTATGATGAGGTTAGTACATATTTTATTGTAACATTATTTAAACTTTGATGAAGAGATTAGTAGATTGTGTGCCAGCATTAGTTTTCAAAGGCTAGATGCTGCATTTAGATGTCACTACAATTTTCAGGTAAGGCGTGTGAATTATGATTCATTACTTACCATCATTTGTCATTACAGGAAGAATTCATGACCAACACTCGCCTCTAAAATATAGTAGTGATAGCAGGATTCAGATCTTTCACATTATCAAAACAATGGACCATTATGCGAATTTCATTGCTACGATCACTTGTCATTTTTGACCTTTATGTACAATATAAATTCATAGGTAAGGAATTTGACAGGTAGATGGTGGTAATGTCAACATCACATCAAACAGAACTCCAAAACAGTATAACTGAAGAAATTGTCAATTGCAAAGATGTTATCATATATCTCTAACACTATTTATACTTGCATGAATAGGTCGAAACAAAAAAGAACTTTATCTTCCAATGTTAATTTTTAAGGGCCAGAAGCTACACTTGGATGTTACTACAGTTTTCAGGTAAGGTATATGAATTATAATTCCATATTTATCATCACGTTGTCATTAAAGGAAGAATTCATCACCGACGCTCGCATGTAAAATATGAATTTGGTAGCACGATTCAGATATTTCAGATTTTCTAAACAACGGACCATTATCAAAATTTCATTTCTACGATCACTTGTCATTTCTGACCTATGTACAATATAAATTCATATGTCAGGAATTTGACAGGTGAATGGTGGTAATGTTGACAACATCAAACATGGATAAAAGTACACAATTAATTTTATTTAAAAAGGAAGTTGAACTCAAACTCAACGTGGTTTCAGCCAAGCATTGCCATTTTTGGTGAGGTTAGTAGATGGTGTGGCAAAACCTTATATCCTCCACTATTAATTTGTAAAGGCCAGAAGCTGCATTTCAATGTCACTACATTTTCAGGTAAAGCAAATGAATTATAATTCAATACTTACCATTATTTGTCATTACAGAATGGATTCACCTACCATGCTTGCATCGAAGGTATACAGGTGATAGCTGGATTAGGATAATTTATAAACAACAGATCATTATCAAAATTTCATTGCTACGATCACTTGTCATTTCTGAACTATATGTACAATATAAATTCATATGTCAGGAATTTGACAGGTGGATGGTGGTAATGTTGACAACATCAAACGAAGGGAAATGTACACAACTAGTTTTATTTGAAACGGAAGTTGACCCAGGACTAACTCAACTGTAAGATCTCACCCAAGCAATTGCCATTTATGATGAGGTTAGTATATATTTTATTGCAACATTATTTAAATTTTTGTTGAATAGGTTAGTATATGGCGTGTCCGGCATTATGTTGTAAGTGCCAGAAGCTGCATTTGGATTTCAGTACAGTTTTCAGGTAAGGCATATGAATTATGATTTGATACTTACCATCGTTTGTCATTACAGGAAGAATTCAACAGCCATCACATCTAAAATATAGAGGTGATAGCATTATTCAGATATTTCACTTTTTCAAAACACCGGACCATTATGAAAATTTCATTGTTACGATCACTTGTCATTTCTGAACTATATGTACGATATAATTTCATATGTCACGAACATGACAGGTGGATGGTGGTAATGTTGACATCATGAAAAGAGGATAAACGTACACAATTTTACTTGAAAATAAAGTTGACCCAGGACAAAACTCAACTGCAAGATGGTTTAGCCCAAGCAATTGTCTTTTGTGGTGAGGTTAGAATATATCTTAAACAATAACATAAACCCTATTTATCTTATCTTAAGAGGTATCACATTCTCAGGATATTCAAAGGTACCCAACATCAAAGTTTCGTTGCTATCATCACTCGTCATTTCTGAACAATATGTACAATATAAATTCATATGTCAGGAATATGACGGGTGGATGATGGCACGGTTGACAACATCAAACATGGATAAAAGTACACAATTAATTTTATTTAAAAGGGACGTTGACCCAGGACAAACTCAACTGCGAGGTGATTTCAGCCAAGCAATTGTCATTTTTGGTGAGGTTAGTATATATCTTAAACACTATCATACATTCTTGGAAAGGTTAGTAGATGGTGCGACTGAACTTTATTCCATATAGCATTGGTTTGTAGTGGCCAGAACTTGCATTTGGATGTTTCTACAGTCTTCAGGTACGGCATATGAATTAAGATTCAATATGTACCATTATTTGTTATTACAAAAAGAGTCCATCAACCAATATTCCACCTAGAGGGGTTTCATTCATCTTCAGGGCTCAAAGTTTGCCTTGTGTATACTTGTGCCATTGTTGAGTGTCGTGTCAAGAGTGCCCCTAGTTTCAACGTTACAAGCATAAGAGTTTGAATAAACTGTTTACTTCTGACACGGTTCTAATGAATAATCATATCAGTTACTGCGGTGCTACATTTGAAAATATTACAGTTTTAATGTTAGGTATAACTGCCAACATTTGTCGTCATCTATTTGTTTCTCAGTGAGTTATATGAACTCTTGATGTATACGATTGATATTTTTGCAGGTGCAATTATAGATGAAGGAGTTTGATTTGGAAGTGTATTATGTATCAAAGAATATTCAATTAATTTCTTTCAGCCATACAAGACAAATGTCTTATTGGTGGAAGCTTTACATCATATCCAGTTCCTGTCACTTGTCATAGCTGCTTAAGATGTATGGAAATTCATTTATGCAGCAATGACAAGAGGTAGTGGCTTGGCATCAAGTTACGTTATTTCGTAAACAATTCTTCATAGTTGTCTTTACGCATTGTGATGTTGGATTTCATCATAAAACAGTGATGAGTGGATGTTGCTTGGAGTACACATAACCTTTCCAGAGAATAAAAGGGTTTTTGAATTCAGCAGTGCAGTTTTGTTCATTAAGGCTTCTTGTCACTCGGCATTTTTGTCCCATATGTGCTACATTATTCATACAGGATTAAAATGTCTCTGAGTTGACAATGGCATGTTCATCTCATCGCATCGTGTATCTCCAGTGGGTAAAAGTTGAACAGCAGTCGAAACGCAAGTCTGAGATGTCCTCATTGCTTCATAGTTACCATGATTCGTCATTTCTGGTTGAAATGTGCTACATAATTCATTCAGCTAGATAATGGCGAGTTATGGTGGCATGGAAAAGAAACATTTTTTATGATTTGTGAATTTTATGAAATTTGGCATCTCCCATTTTTTCTATTCGGATCACATGTATATTTATGTATTTTTCAGTAACCCATGTTCTCATAGATGCAATTTTGTGCATGGAAGGACATTTCTTTGGATGTCACTACTGATTGAATTTTACAGGACATAACCATCTTTCAAGGTCATGATTCATCATGCTTCTTGTCACTCAGCATTTCTGTCCCATATGTTCTATATTATTCATACGGGATGAAAATGTTTGAGTTGACAATAACATGCTCATTTCAACATGTGTCGCTAGTGTCTAAATGTGGAAGATTAGCTAGAATATGAATATGAAATTTTAGCCTGTTTCCTCTGTTGGCTGTGCTTGCTCTAGTTACCATCATTCGTCATTTCCGGTGGAAATGTGCTACGTTATTCATTCAGCTAGATAATGACGAGTTATGGAAAAGAAAAGTGAAGTTTATAAAATTGGATCAAACAGGCAAAAATATATGTATTACAACAGCAGCATCATCAATCTTTTTTTTACAGGGTCATAGTTTCTCAGTTACTATCACTTGTCATTATTGCATTAAATGGGAAGTAATTCATTTATGCTATCAATGGCAAGAAATGGTGGCTTGGAAATTGCATCATCTCTACACATGAAATTTCTAAATAGGGTTACTTGCACTGTAACTATCATGATTCATGGTTACCATCGATTGCCATTACTTCATGGTATGTTGTATACTAATTCATGACATGTGGTCATGGCAACAGTGGTTCCTTGAAGTACACGTTATCTCATCGATCGACTCAACAACAGACAGTACAATTCAGAACTGTACACTGTTCATACTTCCATGCTGAGATGTGATTTGGCGTCAATCGTAAGTTTTTTATAAAAAACATAATTTGGATAAAATATCGCGAGAATTGTGTAACAGAGCAGCGTGGTGTAACTGTTCATTTTGTGTATACAAATGTAAGTGCTGAAAGTCTTTTGAAGGTTAGAAATTAGGGGTGTCTCATTTCTTTTCTTGTTTGAGCTTTTAGCCTCGACATGAGCATGAAAATATCAAATATAAATCAACGACTATTTCGAAAAAATGTATTAATCAATTTTTATCAGCTTAACACAGTAATTATATTTGAACCTCAATATTCTAACCTATAAAGAATTAAACATTGCAATAGTTCTTTTAATAATAACAAAATTTAGGGTTTTAATTTTCATTTATGTTAAATGATCAGACCGCATAAGTGATTAATGTGTGCGGGCGCTCTTGCTGATGGCATTAAACGGCGAAAAACATTCCCAGAATTACCAGCCATGGGAGAACCTGGCCGGAGGAAGATCCGACAAAAACGGAAGTGTTCAAAACACGTCCGACAGTTGATTTCGTAATTTCCGATTTCAACACGACCAGCCACAAGACACATCGAATCAACACAAGGATCAGACCAAAAAAGACAAGATGGACAGAAAAAGAGGGAAAGAATGAAATTGGCTGCCAGAAAGGGAGAGAAAGAGAGGGAGGAGAAAAGGCAGACGGTATTTTGAGAATAAAATAATATAATTAATTTGCTATTAATTTGTTCGTATCAGTTTTTTTCGATTTTCAAAAATATCTTTCCTTTATCTAAAACTAAACCAAATTTCTTTTTATATAATTTATAAATTTTTTATATCGGTGTCTTCTTTGGATGTAGAAATTTAACCGTGTCTTTATCGTATTATATGAAGAATTCTGATTTGTCTTATTTATTTGTTCAATACCGAATTTTTACAATAAAATTAAATCGGATGTAATATATTTTGTTATGTAGGGGATGTGTACAATACATCAACACAAATTATGCTAAATATTTACTAATAATTAGTGAAAAATTTGGAATAAAAATCATGAAGATCTGATCTGTGTGTGCGTCTTTATATAGCACACTTTATTAACTTTAAAAATCATACTTAGTTCACATGTTATGCGTTTCCGATGAACTTATGAAATCACTGCGTGGTTTTTCACCTGTGTACATTTTTTTGTAAGGCGTATTTATTGTTTGGCTAAATAACCTTTAGTAACATTTGTGTTAATTAATTAATTTTTTTTAGTTGAGATAAAAAGTCAATGGCACTAGTGGGATTCGAACCCACGACCTTCGGCTAGATTTACAGCTGCTCTACCACTTAATGTATCATGACTTAGATCCGCTCGGACACTAACTTCCCATTTCAACCGCACCTTTTGAATTTTCCCTCCTTTTTGCCATTTTTCAATTTTATCTCAACTAAATAACCTTAATTAATGGTAATATATTAATTGGTCAAACGGACCGGGAAATTAGTGAATTTAATATTTGATTTGTTAATGAAAAATCATCTGAATCTGAAGTAAACTGGGTGAACGTTTGATTCGTTTTCTGGGTCCGCCTGTTTGCGCTTGTTTTTATTAAATTTAAAATGAGTGAGTAGAAATACTTTGATAGAATATAAAATATAATATTTGCATTGTATAAATCCCATATTCTATATGTATTTTCTAAATGTAAATTATGTTTGTAAATCCCAGGCCCTGAAGATGATCTCAATAAAAGATCGAAACGTTGGCACAATAAAGAAAATGTTTTTCTGATACCTTCACACCAGACCGCATCTCACGATATCTGAATAATTATCTGTTAACGGTCACTAATCTCTACACATTAAATTTAAACGAAATTTACTGTACGTAATTATTTTAAGGAGTCACCTGTTATACAATTTTCTTGCTTAAACGTAAAGAACTGGAAAAAGTAGTTTTTGAAAGAAAAAAATGAACTCGTTCTTGCACAACGGAAATTATAACAAAAATGATAAATCGGTCGAAAAAACGCTATGTTAAAATCTTTATAAATAACACGTCCGTATAATTGGGCCCGGGAATTGTAAGACGGCCGTTCATTTAGATCGGGCTGGTGTGAAAAGGGGGAAAAATATGTTAGATAATGTAGCGGAATGTGGGAACGGGGAAAGGCTACGCTTCCGCAGAGATCAAGTTTCAATCCTGAACGCAATTTTGACCCGTTAATATAGGCAACGCACAATGTACAGGATCCAGGGTGCCGTGTGACGAAACATTTCGTCTAAATGGAAGAATTATGAGATGCCCGGATAGATAAACGGATAATAGGTGGTCAATCCCTTTCTAGGAAGTTTTACGAAAATATAAACCTGAGAAGATTCACACAGAGGCGGTTTGACCATTAACCACAAGTAGGACAGACGTGTTTTTTTTAATAGGCGAAAGGTTTGTTGTTGATCGAAACTGAATTTTATGAAATTTAAACAAACCACTTAAAACAAATAAAATAAAAACGTGACTTTCTGCGTGAACAGAGGGAGTCATAAACGACAGGGTTTGCGCGTGGACCGTGAAGTGCGGCCGGCTATGCACCGAGGTGCACTTCGTTCCTGCTTTCATCGTCACCTTCGCCCGGGACAAAGTTTCATTAGTTTTCTTCAGGCGGCCAAAGAGCGGGGCTTATAATGTGTCGCAAGTGTTTTGGAAATGCTTGGACCATAATTCTAGGGGCGAGCCTGACCGGCTGTGACATAAGAAGCCGATACGGCCAAAATATGTTGTTGGTAAACATTCGAGACGTCTGTGCACCCAGACCTTGTGCAACGATTTTCAAAATACTGCAATTAATTTGCTTTCACGAAATTAGCGGTTTTGTGGATTGAATAAATTGCAATTTGAGACCGGCTAATGCATCGGTTTAAAAAATTTCATTATCGGCATTATCATGAAAAATGCAAAAAATCAAAAAAATTTTTGTCTTTTTAGATGTAAAAGCCTCGGAGGCACGTTTTTTCCATATTTTTCGTGAAAAAAATCAAAATATTTTATTGCTTTTTTGGATGTATTGTAAAAGGCTCGTAGAACATGTTTTTTATTTTTTCTCACGAAAATCACAAAAGACTCCAAAAAAGAAAAAAATTATATTGTCTTTTTCGATGGAAAAGGCTCATAGTCACGTACTTTAACGTATTTTTCATGAAAAAAATCAAAAAATATTATTGCATTTTTTGGATGAAAAAGGCTCGTAGGCACGTTTATTAAAGTATTTTTCATGAAAAACGCAAAAAAACCGAAAAAATTGTTATTGTCTTTTTAGATTTAAAAGGCTCGTAGAAAACTTTTTTAACTTTAACTTTTTAAAGGATCTCGCAAAAAACTCCCCCACCCCAAAAAAATTATATCGTCTTTTTCGATGTCAAAGGCTCGTACGCACG
>CM077112.1:1291725-1310117 GCA_039619505.1 Cimex hemipterus | reverse complement strand
GATTTCTTGGGTGGGTAGCCATTTTGGCGTCATCGATATCGCGCTACTGAAGAATGCGCATGATCTTCATTATGTAAGAATTTAGAGTTAAGCTAAGATTATGTTAAAGGTTAAGTTAGGATTTAGATTAGGTCAGGGTAAAGTTCGGTTATGGTAAAGACAGAGGTTAAGGTTAGTTTAGGTTAGGGCTAGAATTGAAGACGTGTTAGATCAGGTTATGAGTTAGGTTATGTTAGAAACGTTTGTTCCTAGTCTGAATAAGTACCACACTGGCTCTTTTTTCAAAAATAAACTGTCAAAAATATTAATGACTGATGACCACTTTTTTAACCATTGCGTTAACCCCCCTGAGGAAGGGTTAAAATAAATCCGAAATGTTTTGGATAAAAACTGGTTGTGGCTTTTTTGAGATGACCTATCAACCCATCTTGAAGAAGGAAAAATCGTAATATAAAAAATATTTTTTATTACTAGAATTTTATTTTTATTTATTGGAAGTTTTCATTCATAGGGGGGATTGCTTGAAAATAATCGTATCTATTTGTTTTAAATTTAAAAACGTTCATGTATATCCATGGTTAATAACAGAGAAGAACGTAAGATTTTCTCAACTACAACTAGAGAGTACTTTCTTTTTAAGGCAGGCTGGCTACCATTACTTTGAACATCTCAGTATTCGATGAGAATGCGATGCGGTCTCAGAGAGCCTTCATTATCATCGTTAAAATTACTTTCAATGCCCTGAGAGAGATTCTTTGAAAGATTTCAAATTCGTCTTATATCTGATATTTTATATATAAGTATAAAATTAAGGTTTTTAACTGTTTGAAAAGGATATTATTCAACGGATTAACCGTATATGAAGTGTCTTGAATTGTTTGTTCAATTTTGTTTTATAATGTTAATGGGGTTACGTGATCCGCTGTTCCCAAGTCCTGCTTCGGGTGTAAAGCGTTATGTCTTATGCTCCTATACCCCTACATGGATTTAAACGTTGTGAAGCAGTTATTGCGCAAAGGATATTTTTATTCCGTTCCCAGATATGTCGAGACACGAGTCATTTTACCTCCTTCCGGTCAACGGAAGAATATTCAATCAACAGTATCTTTCGTATATTGTAAACGTTATTATCGAGAAATGAAAAAAATAAAAACTCAACTGATTACTGATTGGTACAAGTTAAAATTTGCCGTGCATGTACGCGTACAGAGTTTAGTCTACTTCTTGCACAATTCTTGTATCTTATTCCTACTCGCTCTGTATAAAGAGCCAACAATAACAGTGCTGCATATTGGACACATCGAGTAATCTTTCATCGTTTGTCATCTTCTTATGGTGTATTCTTAACCGCGTGCACTTGATATGCATGAGCTACTCCTTTCGGCTCACCGACTCTGCCGTTTTCATTTAATTGTGCTTTTATTTCGTTTTTATCGTCAGTCGACAGGATCGAAGTGGTTAAATTCGGAGGTTGAACTGCATCGTCCGTCTTCTTAAGCGTTAAATTGAATATTTCAATCAAAAACCAATAAAATAAACCTTAATCTTAATCTAATTGTTTTATCAACAAACAATATTTACAATTTTATGAAGCGTTTTATACCGGACAGGGCGTGAAATGACCCGGACAATTAGAAAAGTATAAAAACAAAAACAAACATAATCAACCATTAAATCTCCCCGGTTTTCATAAATAAAATGATTAAAATCCCATTTCCTATTTGTTTATAATTGATAAAGAATTTCAATCAGCAAACGCTACACGGTCCTAATGCAAGCGTGTGAGGACGCAAGAAAACTATTTGAAACGCGTTATTGCAGCACATAAACGGCCTGGATTGACACTTTCACCGTCCCCACCAATTAACAGGTAGTGATTTGTCGTGTATAATAGTCTAGGAATATTAAAATTATTCTGTATAAAGGCAAAAATGTCAAATATCTATGTCAAAACCTACAATTTTTTTTGACGCTTGTTTTTCAACTTACGCCTGGAGCCAATACTATTTATATCAATATTGTACATATTATTTTTTCGTTTATTGCAGTTAATAGTTAGTAAAAAGTTCTCTCTCGACTTTTTGGCAGAGATCACTTACTTATCGGGTGTGCCATGCGTTTATTTCTTGGGTGGGTACCCATTTTCGCGCCGATATTGCGTTACTGAAGAATCCTCATGAGCTTGATTAGGTTAGGATTTAGCTAGAGTTAAGCTAAGATTATGTTAAGCAGGGTTAAAGTTAGGATTTAGATTAGGTCAGGGTTATGTTGGGTTATGGTTAAGTCAGAGATAAGGGTAGGTTAGGTTAGGGCTAGAATTAAAGACGTGTTAGATCAGATTAGGAATTAGGTTATATTACCCAGATACCTATGATTCGATTTTTTCCGTAATATGGAGAATATATGCGTATGCGATGCGCTACCTTATAATTTTTAATGTCCTCTTTTTGAAAATGAGGAAAGGAGTTGTCGTTGATGCTGTATAAAGAGAGAATTTAAACCTGAATTTGTATTTTGCCGAATGATCGTGGATTATCGATTAGTGTTTGGGTAGTTAGGGGCGGGTTAGATTTGTTAAGGGGTAGGGTTAAGGTTAGAAGGTTATGTTTAGGCTTGGAGGTTAGGTCAGAGTTAGGTTAGGATTAGTACAGGTTAAGGATATGTCAGGTATCGCTAAGGTATACACGATTCAATTTTTGCCTTGAATCTGAGAAAATATCTAACCACAAAATGGAAATTTTTCACTTTTTTTAAATTGTGAAAAATAAAGAGGTTTTGGATAATAAATTGCTGATAATTACCTTTTTTCATCATATCTACACCCGTGGTGCCAGTGTTTTCGACAAAAGCCGATTTGTATGTAGGGTTTGAAGCAGGGCCGCTGGATTCGAACCCGGGACCTTTACTTTGCAGCGATGACCGCCGTGTCAAAGCCATAACCCTTGCGGCAACCCATTCCCTAATTACAAGATGCTGTGTAAGGGGGCACGAATATTGGGTTTATGAAGCCCAGTTTTGGGCATTAATCTTCTGCTTAAACAGATTAGTTATTAGAAGTATTCTTAGTTTTTAACTGGTAAAAGAGACTTCTCAGTGAGAAATAAACCATTTTTTATGTACGAATAATACCAAGTTTTAATAAGTAATTGTTGTTTGGTTTCTCAATGAGGTCTGCGAGGCGATGAACATGTTTTTTTTGTCGACTATAACAATTTCGGCCTGGCAATCTTTACTGTTCCAGTCTGACAGCCACGTTTAGGCTTCTCGCCATCTCCAGAGAATTCCCGGTTATACAAGTCGGGCCAAATTGATCGGAAACTGATTCACACCGTCTCAATTGACACTACGCGGAAAAGTCGTATGGCACTTGCTTATAACCCAAACGTACAATGACGTCAGTTTGAAAACCCCAAGGATCGTTAAAAAAAAGTTTACCTAAAGTTGCAAGATACTTCTAGATTTAATTTGGTCATTACCCATTTTGGTCTGCGTTTTTTGTATTGATTTTTTAGTTTCAGAATTTCGTCATCCGTCACGTTATGAATGAAAATTGGTGTGTGACTTTTGGGATGTCTTTCCTCTTTAATATCTCACAATTTGCTTATAAAGACCTACATAAACAAACTTAATTATGTATGTAAATGTCCATTACCATTTGTACTTTCAAGTCTTCACGTTCGTAGAAAATCCCAACTTGACCGAGGATATTTTTTTGTCGGAATAGGTCTTGTCAATTATGATAATGACTGACGTCGGACGTAATGTAAGCATGGGTGATTTCTCCTGCAACCCGTCCGTTGCAGTGGTCTAATCGCTTAAGGTCTAGACCAATTCCTTTCTTCCGGTTTCCCTCTCGTCAGGAAACTCCGACTATGTAGGCTCTTCCTATGAGAAGGGAGATCCACTTTTAACGCTGACCTAGCGAGCGTCGACGGAGGGGCACGCCTCCCAGGATTCGGGAGCACTGCTTTCACCCATTTGCGAACGATAACATTTTGAATGGCCCGAGGCCGTTCCGTTGTATAAGTTGTGATATAAACCGAAAAACGACCCAAATATAGCGGCATTTAATAATTGCTTTAGAAAAAGGAATGTCCTGCTATCTCTCGAATGGTTTTTCACCTCGATGTTTATTATTGTCAAAAATCCTTTAACATTTTCAAACGTCAATGTTGCAAAGTCCAAAGTTCAGCGTATATTAAATATCCCGAGGCTTTCTCTTTCAACAAAACGCAAAGGAACACGCTAAAGAAGTGAGTACAAGATTTGTACTCATCAAGTACTCCCAAATAAGTGGACCAACGTGGGGTATCACCCATAAAACCGCCTTATTACGTACAAATATGTGAATCAATTATAGCCTACGCGACACCTGCATGGTCAAGGGACATATAAAAAAAGGTTGGACACAGATCATAAAAGCTAAAAGGAAAGCATTACTGCTGGCCACACAAGCCTATAGGACTACATCGACGGAGGCATTACAAGTAATCTGAGGACAGATGCCTATAGATTTGGAATGACCGTAATAAAAGCTGTACGAGACATCTGAAATGATCAACGCTACAAACGACGACGAAGCCATTTACTGGGCAACGAAAGATTAGCAACGTCGGTGGGACTTACTTAACCTAGCAAAAGACGCCATACATACCATTTATTCCGTAGCATAAGACAAAGAATGAAAATGAAGCATATATCAGTCGTCCATTTCTTATCTCAAGTAATGACTGGCCATAGGGACTTTCGCGGAAAAACTGTTCTCATTTCGTCTAAACGAATGCACAGCGTGTTCAAGTGGAGCACCTCGGGAGACGGCTAGTCATACTCTCATTGAATGCACAAATTTTGATAAGCTAAGACACAATTGAAAAAAAGAAGCTGAAAGAGCCAAGAGGGCCATCCTGGGCATAGTTCCAGCGGAAAAGACCGCTAGGCAAAGCCGATTGGCCCGTTTAAAAATAGATCCTGATAATGCCCTTAGGGCGAAGGTGCAGGAAGAAAGAAAGACCTAGCAGGTTTGATAAATATCATCCTTGTCTGCTAACCCTCGCTGATTTTTGTGCGTTCAGACGCGTTTCGGCATTAGTTTAGGCGATATTTGTGATGTTTTGGTTATGAAGTAGAGGATAAATGGAAAACAAGATGGGATCAAGAGTATCCCTTGTAGGACACCGTATTGACTATATCTAAATATTTCCGAAACCCGCTATGACGCAGTTGTCAGTTAAAAAGAATTTCAATAAAAGACAATAAGGGATGGCTAGATGTTCGATGTTGAGATCGTTAGAGATAATGAAGTTAGCAACTTAATAAAGAACTTTAAACCGCACGATGCGGATCTAAAATAGAAACCGGACTGAATAAGGGTGGCTGGTGCCTCCGAAATCGATATCAATTTAATAAAAGGATATTTTGAAATAGTTGGAAGTTCGAAAAAAACACCTACAAAAATTATAAACAATCGAACAACCAAAAAAGAAAGAAGAAAAGAAACGAAATATGATCGTTTCTCTGAGTTCTTGTGATTAAAAGCGTTAATTTAGATTGCGTTCGCTGGATATTGGACGACTTTTTCCACTTTATATGTCCTAATATGTAGAATTATGTTGAGTTCACTAGTTTCGTGGTCCGCTTGACCAATTAATATCTTTTAATTAATTAAAGTTTTTAGTTGAGATATAAATTCAATGTCACGAGCGGGATTCGAACCCACGATCATCGGCTAGACAAGCCCGCTGCTGCATCAGTTGAACAATCGTGACTTCGATCCACTCAGACAAACTTCCCAACACGACAATTGAAAAATTGCAAATAGAAGGGGAAATTCAAATGGTAGAGCACGGTAGCTGAAGTAGAAGAGCAGGGGCGTATTAAGCCGAAGGTCGTGGGTTCGAATCCCGCTCGTGAGGCTGGCTTTTCTATCTGCATAAAGATTAATTAATTGAATTATGTTGAGTTTTGACGGTTAAAGCAGATTTCTGCCTAAAATTCCTTTAAATTTCCTTTTGTTCGGTTTGTCTCATAAATCTTATGCGGGGAATTAATTAATCTAATTCTTGAAAAATTCTGAAAAATATTTTGAATCCATCATGATCTAATGGGTTCAAATTAAGCTCGAAAGCTTTCTGAATGCTCGATGAAAAAGTTTTCTTTTATTTCTTCCTACCTAGTATATTTGGAAATAATTGACTCGACGCACCTATTAAATAAAATATGCCCATTTGCAGAACTCATGATTCCAAAATTACGTCATACTTAAAAATCACTGTAATAAATACGAAATTACTTCGTTTTTCCGATGTTTATGTGTCTTAGACCTAATAAATTGCTGGAAAAATATCTGATATTCAGATCTTATCTCAAAATAGGTTTAAAACCATTTATGGCAAAATTAAAATGAAACTGCGACTTGGTAAATTTGGTATCTGTTATTCCACCAGTTGCTCTGATTCCTTCAATCACTTTCTCTTTGTTGTTATTCAATAAACTCCAAAATGACACTAATCAAAAGGAATAGACATAAAATCACTCATAATTTTTATCTCGATGTGACCTGTAGTGAAGTTCCAAATTTAAAATATTTAGAACAATTCCCTCAATCAATGATGAAACTTGTCGATCAACTCGAGTTCAATGGACTTGATAATTTTATTGCCTCAAAAAGTAAATAATGAGATCAATAACCTACAGAATGAAAATAAGGACGATTTTTACAGCCATGAAGGATTGAATCATAAAACCGGTACGTTTCATATTGGCAGAAGGAATTGACGTTTCCTTTTTGAAATTTTACATCCAGTTCCGCCGGAAACCGGTTTCCCCTAAGTACGGAGGGGGCGGCGTTCCAATTTAATTTGCAACCTATTAAAAAGCGTACAGGTCTTATGTAAACAACGTAGAGACGGTTTCTTACATTGCTTTGGAGAGGTCCACCAAATTTCTTTCCCTGTTGCGCAACCCCGGTCTCTCGGTCAACTGAGAACAGCCGATTTTTTGGCCAATTTCGGCGAGTGATATTGAGTTTCTTCCGCAGAATGGGTACGCAAGATTGTGTTCGAAGATATCAGCGTGATCAACAGAACAATCAGAAAAACATTTGTTTTGACATATCGGCAAGATTACTAGGAAAACTCCTGAAAAAGAAAATTGGAAATTCCAGCTTGAAATTCAATAGAATGAGCAGTAAAAATTATATCTGAAGAAATCAGAAAAGATCAGCGGAAAACCATCAGTTTAGACATATCGGCAAGATTACCAAGAAAAATCCTACTTGAAAGCATCAGCAGGATTAGTAGGGAAAATTCTGTTTGAAGTTATTAGTAGTCAATAATTTTTTTTTTTTAGTAAATACATTTCAGCAGGATCAACAAGAAATGTTTTGCTTGAAGATATGTGGATGAACAGGAAGAAAAAAATCCTGCTTGAAAATGTCAGCAAATAAAACTCGACAATTCTATCGCGAAATTATGGATAGAACGAGCAGTAAAAATTCTGTATGAAGATATGAGAAAGGATCAGCGCACAAACATCAGGTTTGACATATCGCCAAGATTATCAAGATCCTGCCTGAAAATTTTAGCAGGGTCGGCAGGAAAAATCCGGCACGAAGGTAGCAGCAGGATCAAAAAGAAAAATCCTGCTCGAAAATATCAGCAGGGTCGGATGGAAATAATCTTGCATGAGGATGTCATACCCAACTTAAAATAACAGCAGGAACAATTCCGTTATAAGATTTGTGGCTATAGCTCGATCAACAAAAAAATTACAGTTTACACATATCAAAAGATCACAGTTGGATTAGGTGAATAATTCTTGCTTGAAGATATCAGCAGGATCAACAGGAACCATTTTTTTGTAACACCTTAAATAATTATGTCATTACGCAAATATTTTAAATTCGGCTGTTCGCCCACTGTTGTCTTTTTTAGTTCAAAATTTATTAGTTCGAATAATCTTGCATTAATACAAATTAAAATTTGACTGACATAACTAAAACTTCAGTTTCAGGTATGAACAACGACAAAATAGTTTGTCCAGTTATCTTAAAAATTCGGAGATCAACTGCCGGGCATTGTTGGACGTTTCTATTGTTCGACGTCGCTTCAGAAAATGCGGCCATTAAAGTTTTGTTTAAGCCTTATGTGTTCCGCTTAAAAATTTATGCAACGAGAGCCGCTTCCTATTTTGCATAACTGCTTTTATTTTCATTAATTCGGTCAAGCCAAAGAATGATTTTTGATTTGATACAAAGCTAGGACTCGTTTGAAGAGGCGAAACGGTGTGCCCGGATGTTATGTCACGTCGGCTGTGAAATTAGCCGTTCGTCGCATGACCGTGAACTTACTCCCTTGTAAGTAGGCCTTTCCAAATTTGAATCCTAGTGAAAAAGGGTTGTGCAAACGAATTCTCCAGGAAATCGAATTTTTTCAGAGATGTAACGTTTAAACGCCTAAACACAAGTAATTTCTAGATTCTCGTTACCTACTCCACCATTGAAGATGAAGAAAACGCTAACAAATCAGCGATAATAGGCCGAGATGATCTAATACAACATAACATCGGGCAAATGATAAACAATAATGGTAACAAATTATTTAAAAAGTTTGGTTCGTTTCCGATCATTTTGGTCAGACTCTCTCTCCTATCGTTTGTGAGAAGCGTAATTTCGCCAGAGAACGCGTATGACGGATCGTCAGGCAGACCAGGTTGACCGTTTATCATTCTGTTCTGTCTCAAAATAAGACCCTGATATGATGGATGGTAGTAATAATTTACTAGCTAATAATCCACGAAAAAACGTCAAAATCATAAAAGATATTGAGGAATTTTGTTACTTTGACTTTAATTTTTTTTCCAGTTAATGGTTTGACATCATCTGGTAGATTATTAAAAAAATATAGCCCAATATTTACAAGAGTTTTCATATCTTTTACGGTTCAGCCATTCAGGATCTCTTTTAATGCATCTTTAAATTAGTTAATCTTTTTATGTTGCAACGAAAATGTTAGTGCCACGAGCGGGATTCGAACCCAGGACCTTCGTCTCAATACACCGCTGCTCTACCTCTTGAGCTATCGTGGCTTCGATCCACTCGGACACCAACTCCCCATCTCTGGGATTTCCCTCTCTTTGAGATACATTACATTTGAGACTTCTCAGTAAAAATAATTGTTTGCTAAGTTTAGATGATGCAAATTAAAAATGTGCATCCCAAAAGAATCTATATTATCTATAACTTCATTCAAGTGTTTTATCGGTTGATTGTTTGGACTATTTCTCGAATTAGAAGTTTTTAGAATCAAACCTTTGCCTTCTCTTAGGCTATAGATCATTCTCGAATTTCCTTACAAGTTTTCCTAATTGGATCAATATTCTGTTCGATCAGCTTTATCTCTCTTGATCCATCCAACGTAGAACTGGAATCAGTGCTGATGAGTGAATTGTAGAAAAGTAATTGTAAAGGACATTCGTGAAAATTGTGTACAAACATGGTGCCCAGAATGGAACTCTGTACCACTCCGATAATTAAGTTGAAGTATAGGTCAACCGTTTCAGGGTCATAAATTTCCTCCCGCTCCTTTTGTGGGGTGCGACATTGACAATCTTCGGGGTGTCGCTGGTTTTGAAGAAAATTTTTTGTTTTGAATGTATGTCGCTGTAAATGTTAATCTGGATTTGAACCCCGGATTTTTATCTTACAGTGATGAGTAACACTCACTCTTTGTCTGTTTATGTGCCGTCCTTTTCTTTCTCTCTCTTTCGCTCTCTCTTTTTTTCTTTTTTTTAAGGTATCGTCGGTTCATCCTGCGTTTAATGTAGTAAACGAACAAGGAATAACATTATTTTCCCACCATCGTTGTTTTAATCCCACCAACTCTTTCGGTTTCCCGCCATTTTCATTGCTGGGGAAAGAGCAAATTACACAATTTCAACATAGGTTGTACTCATGCATAAATAATTGACATTAGCAAAATGATTATCTTCTCTTGTTTATTTTGACAGACCGCATTGATGTATATAACTATTATTATAGACAAGTAGATATTTTATACAATAATTAACTTGATAAAGGGTCCTTTTTCTATCGTGGCAGTCAGATGTTCTATTCCATTTCAAAAAATAAAATAATAAAAAATATGATACCGGTGGATGATTTCCACAGGTTCGCGTGGTTCCGAAGCGGCTAACAGCGATTCGTCTGTCAAAGAGCAATCAATATTCGCCTGGCATTCGTAGAAAGCGAGTTGTGAAATGGGCTAGTTTCAGTATCACAAGACAAAAGGCCCGCTTCTCTCGTGTTTCGTAAACCAAAATATAAAAAAAAATTGAAAGGCGTCCAAAAGCTCTGAAGTACCCATATCGCCATCCGTGAAGCAGGGTTGTATAACGGCGGTAACCTTTTGCACTCGCACCGTCGAACGGACCCGGCGCTCTCTGAGGGTATTGAATGTCCATTCGTCGAGATTGTACGCATCCTACAATTACATAAACTACACTGATGGATCGAACCTTTCTGGAAGTTATTAACAGCCGTAATTTACATCTGCGGGATGAACTCTGCTAAGTAATCACGATTGGCCGAAAGGCGATCTTCTGAAATCGAATAAAAGTCCTATTTTTAACGTCCTGAATACTTGCGTAAATCAATTATCAAGACAGTTTTTAAACAAAGATGAGTTTTAACTTATAATTAACAAAAGTACTAAGCCTGTAAAGTCTAAAAAATATTTAAAGTATCAGTACAACGTAAATACTTACTTCTGGTTTACGCAAAAATTACTCAACATAGAAAAAATTCAGGTTTTTTTACAATTTTATTATGTCTTTTCATATTTTGTACCGTATCAATAATCAATGTGCATATAAAATTAACATATAGATATAGGTATAATCGACAGTTTGTCTGTAACGTAGACGTATATTATTTTCCTTTCATTCCGTTTCGTCAGGATTTAAAGTGCATATACAGGCCAGAATTAACTGCTTTTAAAATAGGTGCACCGCAGTTGCTAAACTTGACCGGTAATTGCACCAATCAATGAGGCAGTATTAAAAAAAGAGGTAGTTGAAAGGCAGCCGACCTAAAAAAATTTGTTGCGTATATCATTCTTAAAGCGCAAATATTTTAATTAAATAATGCACAGCTGTATAATTGAGTATTTGAACTGATCACATCAGACTATGAAGAAAGCAAAATTCACTAACGCGTCTGACCAAATTACAGAATTTTTATTGATACTAAACTATCCTAAAATCCCATTTTTAAGTATGTCGTATTTTTATATTCTAATCCGTTGATGTTTTAGTGGTCAATTGATCAAATTACTTCTTTCAATTAATTGTTCTTTTTATGTAAGGTCTTGGTTGAGATAAAAAAGTCAGTGTCACGAGCGAGATTCGAAGAACTTACATAAAAAGAATAATTAATTTAATGGATTTTGATTTCTGATCTCAAACTCCTTACTCGCCATGCAAACTTTCACGCTAATAAATACATTACCAAGGATATACTTTACAGTCGGATTATTAGAGAGTTTTTTTAATTTTTTTACGAAGGTTCGCAATAGGGGATATATCTACCCTTGGGGTGACAGTGTTACTGAAAAAGCCCATTTTTAAGTATTTCGTATTTTCTTCAAATCCGTTGATGTTTCTAGTGGTCAATTGACCAAGTTACTTCTTTCAATTAATTATTCTTTTTATGTAAAGTCTTGGTTGAGATAAAAAAAAGTCAGTGTCACGAGGGAGATTCGGAGACCTTACATAAAAAGAATAATTAATTCAATGTATTCTAATTTTTAACCCCAAACTCCTTTCTCGCTAAACAAACTTTCACGCTAATAAATACGGTACTACGGATATAGTTCGCAGTTTGATTATTAGATTTTTTTAACGAGAGTACGCAAGTGCAGAGGTTATATCAACCCTCAGGGTGCCGGTGTTTTTGGAAAAAAGCCCATTTGTAAGTATGTCAGGTTTGAATGCAGGGCCGCTGGATTCGAACCCGGGACCTTTACCTTACAGTGATGAGCGCCGTGTCAACGCCTAAACCTTGCGGCCACCGACGCCCCCAATTTATTCTTATTCTATTAATTTTAATTAAATTAACCCATATATTCTTGTGTGCTTGATAAACTTGGATTAGTTGGATAAAACAAAATAGAAAATACAAACAAAAAACAAATGTTAATCCTCTCTTTTAATAATGGATTTTCTTAAAGCGATCATAAAGATTATCAATTTGGTTAATAAACGTTGATCTCGTCTTTTCTCCATTTTAATCCAGCTGTATTCTCTTTAAATATGGAAAGAAATCATCTTGAACTAGAAGTTCGCAATATTATTGTGAGAATGATTCATCGAGGAAACCGGAAGTGGATATCGCAGAGGCCGATTCTAAGAGAGTGACCTTCCGAGCTTTAGCCCGATTGCGAGAGACTGGAGGTCTAAGAGTGGATCTCAGGGCATTACTAAGCTAAGGGAAGACAGAGATGTTTTGGCAAGGCTTTATCAATAGCACATATCGTACCACTTTCGAGATCCTGCAGCTACAAAGGAGAATTACGTGCAGCGAGCACCTAGAAGAGAACACCAGTTGAAATCCTATTATGTTTACTGATGAGGCGCTTTTCTGTCTGTACAGGGATAGCCGATGACGGTCTACCAACAACAGGAGGTGCGTACAATGCACCAGTTTGTGCACAAAATGATCTCGGCTGGGACTGGAGGACTCCATAATGTCAAAAGCAACCTCACTGCAGTCCGTTATGACCAAGAAATTATGGGGGAATACATCCTCCAAACCAAGGGATCTCATTGCCAGACCTCATAGAGGCAGAGTTGTTCATCAATGTTTTGAAAACCTCGGAAATCCCCTCTGCCTCTTCCTCTATTTTCTCCAGACCTCTGAGATTGAGTACATGTGGGTGCGTTGCAAAGAAGGCTTTTCGACCACCATCCGAAGCCAGTTGATCTGCAACAACTGAGTGCAACGTTGCAGCATTATATATTATTCAATTAAATTAGGTATGTAGTCGAGATAAAAAAGTCAGTGTCACGAGCGGGATTCGAACCCACAATCTTCGGCTTGATACGGCGCTACTGTACCTTTTGAGCTTCGATCCACTCGGACACCAACTTCCCATCTCAACTCCACCTTTTGAATTTTCCCTCCTTTTTTTGCAATTTTTCAATATATTTACCTCAATAAATTACGGAAGTATATATTGAAAATGTTAAACATCTGTCGGACCGTTCTTAACAAATGGGCCCTAGGAGCCAAGAGGTTTTAAAAAAAATCTAATTTTAGTGAATCTTAAAAGCAGATATAACGTTGAAATAATTTTCACGGAAACATTTTCAAAATTAGGCTTACGAGTTGCAAATTAAAGAACTTAATATTGGCTATAAAATTGAAAGTTTTGAAACTATTCATGTGTAAAAAAATTCCCTTTTTTCGATTCTTTTATTCCTTTTTACATCCAGGGATATATGCGTAAATTTTGATCTCATTAAAAACTATAAAATCGACGTGATCACCTTTGAGATTTTTTATTGTTTATTACTAATTTCAGAGTATTTCACAGTTTCATCAAGTACGCTAGGACTTCCTACCATACTCCATGAGGAATCAGGCCCTACTTTGGCCACGGATATAAAATTTTTAAAAAAATATCCAACTTTTGTGCCAGACATTTTTGATTAAAAATTAAATTATTACAATCAAGCTTTCATTTTTCCATTGATTTTGTGAAATATTTTCAAATTATTTCAATACTATTGATAATTATTTAGAAATAGTGACATGCGGTCTGCTGTGATGTAGGTTTTAGACAATCATTTTCTTTATCGTGCATTTCGACCTTTATTGAGATCATCCTCAGGGCCTCGAATTTAAATTGTTTAAATTTAACAAATAAATCTAGGATATAGAAAGAAAAAAAATGAATTTATACAATCAAAATATATTTTTTATGTTCAACCAGAAAAGAAATGCTTTGATTGAATATATTTAAAAAACAAGCCCTGAAGATGATCTTAATAAAGATCGAAACGTTGGCACCATAAAGAAAATGTTTTTTCTTGAAACGTACGTCACACCAGACAGCTTCTCACGATCTCCGAATAATCGTTGACTAACGGTCACTAAACACCACACATTAAATTTAAAAAAAAATCAGAGTTGAAAAATTGAATCACATTTTACTACCTCTATCTTCATTGTTAGATCTCTGTGTGTAGGCTTTCATGAGATTTCAGGGGATGAGAGCTGTTGGATGATTGGAGAGAAAAGAGGTGGCTATAGATAGATAGAAAGAGAGTGTGTGCGTGTGTGTGTGAGAGAGAGAGAGAGAGAGAGAGAGAGAGAGAAAGACAAAAAAGAGCTTCTCTCGTCTTGCCACGCAGATTCCAACAATACCATTCTTGCTATTTTATTAGACGGAAATAAAAGAAAAGAAATAAACCTCTAATAATCAAACTGTGAAATATATCCGTACTAATGTGTGGTGTTTAGTGACCTCTAGTCACTCACGATCTCCGAATAATTATATCCGTAGTAACGTATTTATTAGCGTGAAAGTTTGTATAGGAAGAAAAGGGTTTGGGGTGAAATATCAGATTTCATTGTAGGAAAGTCTATAAAAAGACGAAAAAAAATGTCTAAATGCAAGAAGATTTTTGATAATGCGTAACATAATAATGCGTAATGACTTAAGTTCAGGGCCTGGACTAGGCTTTGAAGTAATCCTGTGGTTTTATTCGGTTTCCTCTTGACTTTTCCGAAATTTCTTCACGAGGCGCACCTCCGGCCGCGGCCGTCCACCAATTGCAAAACCCCGGGTCACCGGCAATGCGAAAAAGCGGAAGGTCCTTAGAGCAGGAAGGTGCGATTACACAATGAAAGGTGCCCCACCGGCCGGCATGGCATCCCCCGCCCTGTCCCACACCACACTTTAACTATATATACGCACCGTCTACTCCACAGATACAAACGACTTCACAAACCGTCTCCAAAGGGAATAGAAACAGCTAGAAAAATGGCATCCCTCAAGATTTCGGTAAGTGGTCGAATTTTCGCCTTGTAAAACGCGCCGTGGGACCAAGGGGATTATTTAAATTATTCATTCTTAAATTACCAAAAAATTAATTTGTTTATAAATATACAAACAAATTAATTGATTTGTATATATATATACATAGTTCGTTCAATAAACATTTAACCAAGTTTTCGGAAAATTTAGTTTCTGTCCTCTACAATTTTATTACAAGTTTATTAATAGAGGAAATGAATTTAATAATATTTTTTATCTAAACATTCGGTTATTTAATTTTATTTATTTTATTTTTACGAAAATAAAGAAACACTCTAGAAATTAATTCACTCATTTATTAATGTTTACATTGTTAAAATCAAATTTGAAAGGGAAAAAATATTGGCTTACACTTGGTGTTTTCTTGCTTTCATCGAATAGCTTGGTTCATAAATAAATAAGTTTAAAATTTAGAATAATACAAAATAAAATCGTGAATTTAATGCAATAAATACAGATAGTAGATTGATAAATTTAAGTCTATATTCAAATTTTGAAATTTTACGAAAAACACTCAATTTTGACTTTCTTTTTTTAAAATTAATATTCCACGTTTTGTTTTTAACTACCTATGTAATTTTCTATGATTTATGATCACTCAAACAATATTGAACATTGTCGACTCTAAAATTAATATTTAATCGATCTTTCTGACTGTAAACATTTCGGTTTTTCCCCTTTAAAAAAATCCAATTGGACAATTTTTGTTTTGAGGTATCTTTCGATTGCGACACAAATTATCCAATAATTAAATTTTATAAATAAATTTGTTCAAGACAGTGTTTTCTTATTCTCTAACTACTTTGCCATTTTCGCTAATTTTGAAAATATATCTTATTTCGATTACCCTACGATTTTTTTTCTATGTATTATATTTTTATTATGAGTTTGATCGGATTCACTCAGGATTTTAAAGTTTTATACGTATTGCATGCGAATCCCCCCCCGCAGAGGTTCAACTTAACGAAAAAATCAAAAGGAAAACCTTTTTTGAACCTACGATGGACTTTTTATTTTAATCCGATAATAATCTCATAATACAACGATGCATTTTTTATTTGTCATGTTTGTCAAATGTTCTATTACTGGAAAAAATAAAAATTGTATGTCTGTAATAAATTAATTTATATTATATTTTTCTATATAGGTAACTTCCTTTTATTTATCGATGTGTCAATCAATTTGTTCGCTACTTGTTTCATTTTCATCTCCCTACATATAATTGGCTTGTGAGTCGCGTCTGGCCTTCTCTCCATCATCAGTGTGCCTGTTCATTTATTAATTTCTCTTAATAGAGACCATTCAACTTTAAAAAAAAGCGATTGGATTTTTGATTCTCTCAATTAGAACTTGATCCGTTAGCTAGATAAATAATGTAATCCGATGGCAAATATGGTAATTTTTTATAGAATCTCCCGTTTCTATAAATGTGTGGTGATTAGTGACCGATAGTCGATGATTTTTCGGAAATAATGAGAGTCTGGTGTGATGTAGGTTTCAGAAAAAAAATTTTATCGTGCCAACGTTTCGATTTTTATTGAGGTCATCTTCAGAGCCCGGGATTTACGAACATTGTTTACATTTAACAAATACTTATTGAATATGGAAAAAAGTGTATTTTTTAAAAAAATATTTTTTATTTTCAATCAAACTATTTCTACTTACTTTCTACCCTTTTTCTATAAATGTGAGTGCTTTAAAATTTTTCTTTTCTTTTTATTTCCCTTCCTGTAAATATATCTTACTTGTGGCGTTTCGCTTTTGTTCGAATTAATAGGTATTTACTGTATAATTTTTATTTAATTATTTGCCATTTTAGTCTTTATCTGTGCTCTTTTTTGCACTTGTTTATGTTTATGTAATTTTAGATCCGGATTTTTCTATGTTATAAATTTTTTATTCCTTTTTTTAATAATTTAAGAAAAATTGCAAATTTAGCTTTATGTCCAACCTGGTTGTGTCTTAAATCCAACCACTTTTTTTTCAAAAATATCATTTATTTAACTTTTTGGACAAGTAAGTTTGGTTTTTAGATTATTGGTTTTATGTTCTTTACTAAAAAAAAGTCCCGGTGTGAAGTAGACAAACCTTTTTAAAACTGATTTTCCTTTCATTTCAATTTTTATTAAAAAGATTTTAACCATTTTTGTTTAAATAATACTAAAATTTTGAAAGTTTCTATTGATTTAGCCTTTTAAAACTTACACAGGTGTTCAATTTAGGCGAAAAAAAATTCCTTATAAATTAATATGCGTATAAACAAGCCTGATCGGAATAAAAGTGTCAATTTCCGATCACTTTCACACGCCGAGGAATTTTCCAGTAATTCTGAGAAACTGGCCACTTAGTTTGTGATTACGTTCCATAATAATATAAACGCCCGGTATTTCAACGTTAATACGGTTATTCCATCGCAGGCGGAATTTTTTCTCCAAAAGCCGCAATTGCTACCGGGAAAGTAGTCGTGGGTAAAAATATTTTTGATGGATAGTTAAGTTGCAGTGGCTTGATATTAGAAAGTACGCTCGTGCGCTTGTATTTTATTTTTTTACTTCTCTTTTTCGCTAACTCTTTACATCGAATTACGGTTGGAGACGTCCAGATTAAAACCGAGGAAATTCAGGATCTGTTCGGAGGTGAATGAAAGGATTCTTTATCGAAAAAGTCCAATTAAGGACCCTGAAAGCATTTCTTCCCATGTTTCCATTCGTAAACACTTCGTTGAAGAAAGTACGTGACCTAGAAGTTCCTTTTTGTTTATTTGGACATTTACTTGAACAAACAAATGGTCCATTAATTGAGAAACTTTCTGTCCAAGAATGCCTCCGTCTTGTTTTATACCTGACGATTTCTTTAATCAGCTTCAAAAGCTCTTTTAACACAAGGTGTACCAAAAAATAAAAACTGTATGACACAAATCAAGTAGAAATTTTCAAAATTTATAGGAAAAAAAGAAACAAAAAATTCAAGTTTTATAAAATATCAGAATCTGTGGCAGGATTTTTTGATTTATTACTGTAATGATCCACTTGCATCACCTTTAAATTAATACTAATTATACACAAATTTATTATTTTTTAAATTAAAAACTGAAAAAAAGGAAGTCAGATTTAACTGTTTTACAGATGGGATAAAATTTTCCGTGACAATTCCAGGCTGGGGAAACAAATAAAAATCCCTAATTTTCGGTGTTAATCGTCTTGACATTTTAAGAAATTATGACAAATTATAAAGAGAAGCTAAGAATCTAATAACAAAACGCAATATATATATATATATTCTGTCTCTAGAACGTCT
>CM077112.1:1275004-1285540 GCA_039619505.1 Cimex hemipterus | reverse complement strand
TAGTTTTGTAATTGGTGACAAGTCATGTTGGACATGACATTAAAAAAGCTAAATATAATTAATTCTCAGAGAGTTAAAGGAAATAATTATAAACCGGTTTCAATTAATATAATTTTACGATTTATACTTTACTATATGCTACAATGTTTTGCGACTCTTATGATTCATGTCAAGAGATGTGATGTAAATTATTCCTTCAACCTGATGACGAGCTATAAGTATGAAATGCAGATGACTGAAAACAACTAACTGTGAGTAGGAACTACCTTTCAAAAAATATTGAAAAATATGGAGGAATATTTGTAGAGGTGAGCAAACAGAATAAACAGGAAGTAGGAAAGAAGTGCAATATGGAAGGTGCGAGATAAAGATGCGTAAAAAGAAAGAAAAATATAAATATTGGTTTTGGAAATGTAGCACTAATTTATAACACAAGAGGCTCAGATGAACAAAAATAACAGTATTAAAAGGCTTTTTCACCCAAGGGGCAAGTGGTCCATACAAGGCATTAAAATAAACTTGGAAAAAAGGATCTTCGGTGAAGTCACAACGGAACAGAAATTAAGTTTTTCCCAAGCTTTTGACAATTATATTTCATCATCATTAACTCCATGAGTGTTGAAATATATCTTGAGAACAAGATACTGAATTTATAATAACATTATTTAAAATTGGATGAACTGTGTAGGCGTGAACACTCCCTTGTGGTAGAAGTCAGCACTTTAATTTAATTTTTCTATATATACTAGAATTTAAACAGAATTTAATTAAATTTAACTATGATAGCCAAATTAATTTAACAGCTATTCAAATGTACCTGTAAAAAAAGTAATTTCATTAAAAAAAAAAAGAGGCATGTATTTATATGAATATTTTAACCGAGATACTCAGCTTCATCTGATTTTAAATAATCTTATTATAAATGCAGTTTCTTGTTCTCAATTTATATTTCAACACCCATCAAGTTAAAGCCCTGATGATAATGATAAAATCATTGAAAGCTCAGTGAAAACTTAAAGAATTGTCTTTCTGTTGTGATCTCACCGAAGATCCTTTTTTCCAATTTTCGAAGTTGTTCAACATTAGGTCAATATGTCATCTCATCTTTAATAATATTAAAATAAAGCTAAATTTCTCAAAAAAAAAAAAAAAAAAAAAAAATTCGGTAAGAAAAAGACAAACAAATTGGCAAGAAGAAGAATCTGCAATACCACAAAAAGATCCTTAATCTATTCTTGTGATAACAAAAACAACTGTGGAACTGTTTCCATCTCAGAATGGTTTGAAAAAAGAACAGGAGAAGTACTTTGATGCAGGGTAAGTAAGCATGTGATGAGTATGCTTTTCACACTTTCCATATTGCACCCGACAAAACCAAACATGTATAATTGTTTACATATTTTTTCTATATCTTTAAAGACATTACCTAGATCTACTCATAAAAAAAGAAAAGGCATCTATAAATTTAATCTATCATCTAAATAACTAAATAAAAATGGAAAATAAGAACTATTTTAAGTCCAGCTATTATTAAACATTTATATTGAATATTGTTTATGAGTATAGAACATGAATCAAGAGCCTTTTGATGGAGAGTGCAAAAGTTGGCTTGAAGCTGAACATTAAGAAAACTAAGATCATGGCATCTGGCCCTCTCAATTCCTGGCAAATAGATGGGTAAGAAATGGATCTAGTGACACTTTATTTTCTTGGGCTCCAAGATCACTGCAGATGGGGACTGCAGTCAAGAAATTAAAAGACGCTTGCTCCTGGGGAGGAACGCTATGACAAATCTAGACAGTACACTCAAAAGCAGAGACATCACCCTGCCAACAAAAGTGCGTATAGTCAAGGCGATGGTTTTCCCAGTTGCAATGTATGGCTGTGAAAGCGGGACTATTAGAAAGGCTGAACGCCAAAGAATTGAAAACCTTGAACTCTGGTGCTGGAGAAGACTTCTGCGAGTCCCTTGGACTGCAAGGCGATCAGACCGGTCAATCCTAGAGGAGCTCGTCCCTGAATGCTCTCTACAAGGCCAAATCCTGAAAATGAGACTTAAATACTTTGGCCACCATATGAGAAGAAATGACTCACTGGAGAAGAGCCTAATGCTGGGAAAAATTGAGGGCAAAAGAAGAAGGCGGCGGCAGAGAATGAGGTGGATGGATAGAGTCACTGAAGCAGCCGGTGTGAGCTGAAACGGACTCCGGAAGATGGTGGAGGACAGGAAGCCCTGGAGGAGCATTGCACATGGTTGGACACAATTTCGCAACTAACAACAACAGAACCCTGAGGAAGGTATAATAAATGCTGAAAGCTTGGCAGTAGTGCGATAATGGTCTTTTGAGAATATTCAATGACCAAGTTGAAGGTTATGCTAGGAGGAAGAATGCTCAGGAATATAAAACTCCTACTTCCTAGATTTCCATCTTTGTGGAAATTTTTATAACAGCGTGAAAAAGCTAGGAAAGAAGTCTAATTGGAGTTGTGAATGAGACCTTTTTGTCTTCCAATTCTCCCTCCAATAGAATAACCAATGCCTTCCCTCCAAGGATCGATCTTGGATCCTTCTTTATTAACTGAATTACTCGCTTTTTCTAATGATTCTGCCAAATGGTGTTATGTACCAATAAAATATCGATATGGGAATATAAATTAAATGAAATAGGGGACCAAGGTAGCTGAGCTGTTAACCTCTTAAAAGCCTCTTGTAGAGCTCAAAATTGTGGGTTTGATTCCTGCAATCACCCTGGCCTTTTTTTATGATGAAACAACAGAATCATACAATGGTTAATATGCAGTTCATAATACCAATAAAAAAAAAGAAAAAAACTAAATGCCAAAGAGTATGAAGAAGAAACCAAGATCTTTTTGAATATAGATTATTAATTTTACAAACTTACGAATTGGTTACCAACTCTTTTTGATTATCTAATATTAATTATACAAACTTCAATAGTACACAGGACTCAGAAATTAACCTTTAATTGGCTATGAAAAAAAAAGTTAAAACAAATATAATAAATAATGCAGTGTTCATCATAATATAACAAACAGAAGGTACTAAATAAACTCTAAATTGAAAAATTGTTAGACAAATTTAAATAAAAAAACTTTTTATTGCAAAATTCTTCTTAATATACAGAAAGAAATATTAAACAGATGGATTAAAAGGTACTTTTCTCAATCCACTACTTTGTACATAATTTCTTCCCTCAATGCAAAAACAAATATAAAAGTCACAAGATCTAACCTTTTTTTTTAAATTATAAAGCCATTAATCTACGATGAACAGCTAAGGAAATAAAAACATAAAAGAAATTAAATAGCCTGTAATAACTTTAATCGTTTTATTACTCAAACCGTACAAGTCCGACTCAAGTAAGGCTGGTAATGAAAATCAATTTCAAGTTAATAATCATAATAATAAATACATAACAGTCACTTATAAATTTTACATTGAGTATAAATACTTGATCTAAACATAATTGTTGAAACTGCTACTTATTGCCGTTTTAAAAGATAATGATAATTATACAGTCTAGACAAGAACGAATTTTATTACAAATCATTGCGAATGTCTGAGAAACGAATCGTCAAGAAGAATTTTTTTTCACAATTTAACATTAGGAAGCACCATGACTAATTGAACAATCATTACTATCGATTACAAGAAACCAACTCTAACATTTATTCTTTCTGACCTAAAATACAATGGTCACAAAGGTCAAAGGGTTAAAGGGCTGCTTTTTTTTCTGCACCTCAGCTGAAATTTGTATAATTTTTGAAAAAAGGCGGACAAATAAAAGAAAAACTGTGTACAACAAGTAAGAAAAAATGAAAAAAAAAGCTTATAAACTCATAAATTAATTTTAAAAAAACAAAATAAATTCCATAATCGTCATTATATGATTCAAACAGCATAGGGTCAAGCAAAATTATATTAGCAAAAAATATGAACACTTAATCATCATAAAATCAATGTAATTTTTTTTTAACAAATGACAATTTTAATCAATTAAAAATAATTGCTATATGGTAAAGTAAATAAAAAAATATAACTTGTTTCTTTTGACTTCATTTTATTTTAAACTATAAGAGTTTACAATCGAAAGAAAAATTTAACTGGCTTGGTATTTCTTGTGGGTTAAAAAAATATATATATAAGAGGCAGGACTTAATAATAAATCTGATAAAGACAAAAATAAATACAAAAGAGGAATGGGAAGAGAGTTAGTATTTATTTTTAGAAATCTTAAAAGATACTTGAATTATTCGATCTTTGAAATTGGTTCTGTTGAGAGATTGAATGGCCATTTTTGCATCCAACCAGTTGATCATGTTGACAAAAGCGAAGCCTTTATCTTTGATAACTCTGATGCCCTTGATGGCACCGAAAGGTCCGAAGAGTTGCCAGAGGTCGCCTTCTTCTACATTTGATCCTAGATTGAAGACGAAGAGTGGCCAAGCTTCTTCCTGGCCGTTAGAATAGTTATTAAGCGGTTTTACCTCCTGGTGGTTGTATTCGTTCCAGCTATTGTTTAAGAATCCCATCGGCGCTCCTAAGGGAGGGTATGGGGGGAACGGCTTGCTCAAAGGTACCATCATCTTCCCCGGCGGATGGTCGATCGGTGTGAATTCCATGAACGATCTCTTCTGTGCCTTTAGCTTGGGGCTGTTTGCGAACTTGACTACGAGGGGAGACGGCATACCAGGAGGGGTTTTTCCATTGCACTGGTTGATCGCAAGCAACGCCTCATCACGTTTGTCAAACCTGATCAGGGCAGCACTTCTTGCCGCGTTCGGATCCACGAGGTCGAGGTTCGGCCTGAGGATCCTGTGGTCAATTATGCAGCCGAATTTCTTAAATGTTGAAAGCAATTCCGCATCTGTGATCTTACAAGGGAGACCTGCTATGTACACATTCGTTCCTTTTATTGCATCGCTGCATGGCCTTGCGAACGACACTTTAAGAACTTTTTCTTGCAATTTGAGGCCGTTGAGTTTGTTTATGGCTGCTTCAGCGTCTTGCGAATACTTGAAGTTTACAAATCCATACCCAAGGCTACAACCTTCTTCCTTGTCTCGCATAAGCATGCAACTCTCGATTTCACCCACTGAAGAAAACAATTTTCTAATATCTTCTTGCATGAAACTCTTAGGCAAATAGTTAACGATCAAACTCGTTTTTTCCTGGGTCTCCTCCCCATTTTTGGCAGAAACATTATCACCTTGGCTCATATTTGTATGGTAAACCATCAATCAGTAGACTTCGTTTGAACTTCAAATATTTTTTTCATTATATAAGTAATATTTTAAAAGTGTCACTGCGGTACATGTTACCGGCACAAAACAAATCACATCAAATGTCCTTCAGTGTAGAAAAATATAATCAAACCAAATAATATGATGAAATTGAAAAAAGCTAACTAATCCTGACTAGAAATCCAATGCGATTTATTACTCGTAGTTTATTATTTTCTTCGTTTAAGAGCTTTCATCTATTCAAACAGAATAAGCACAAAATAAACTACTTTTCATATTCCAAGTTTACATAATAAAGTTCTTCAAGAAAGGTTAACGTTTAGGAAGGTTATGGAATCCGGGGACAGTGGGACAAAGGTTTCCATTTTTAAGAAATAGTGACGTCATATGTAAAGTATGACGTCACATTCGTGTCAAAAGGAATCCCGCACTATTCTCAAGAAACTATTATATTTCTTATTATTCTATAAACATTAAAAAATCTTTCAAATACAATTTTTTGTGTCTTGCGATGTGATTTTCCATGTAGATGCATTAGTCGGGGTGTTTATTAAACTGTGCCCTTTAAGAGCTGTTGTACCCCCCCGTTCTATGACAATAGCACTCAGGTGAATTATAGTTCATCAAGGAATGTGGTTAGTAAGCCCGGTTTCAGTAGTTGAATTTCTCCTATCATTACAGTGTACGTCCCAAAGCAGTTCCTCCTGCGAGCAAGTATAGCCAAAGTTTGTTAATGGGTGTCTCCCCTGCTTTTTTGCAGAAACGTGCACTGTTGAGGTATGCAAATCTTCTTTAAATGTTCATTTAGTTTACAAGGTCCTGTTAAGAATCCGTGTTCTTGGCTTATTTGTCAGTGAATGGTTTCTATTGTTCCCACATTTGTTTAATCCTTCTTTGTGAGGTACTCCGAGCGTGGGTTCCTTTCCCACAGAGGGACCTCTTTTCTTGCACGGGTTTTCGTTTTCTCGATGCTTTTACTCTTCGTATCTTGGGACCCGCAGGGCTGACTTTGTTCTACATACCTAATATGTTAATTAATACGAAATACGAACGTACCCCTGGAATACATCTGCTTGGTAGTAATTAAAAATAATCTAGGTTATTCATCAGTCATTAGACTTTATTTCTTAGCTCGACACTACGTCAAACTTTTTCGTTTCTTAAACTTCTTGTAATAAGTTCCCATTGATATAACCAATAATACCAAATAAAGATTTAAGTCAAGGGAGCAGTATGTTTCTACCATTCCTTTATATTCGTTGTAGCACAAATGCCCCTACTGCACTCACCTTGCAACTTTTGGCCTTAACACAACTGTACTATCCTCTGACACCCCCCCCCACGATTGCTTGACACCCAACACCCTTTGGTATATACCTATAATGTATATAAATACTTTACTATTGTTTTCACCCAATACAATGGCACTCCTTATCTCCTCTTCCGAAACCTAACACTCCAACTGGATTAAAAATCAGAATTAAAAAAAAAAAAAACCTTCAATACTCCGATCCTGCCTAAATAAGCCTTATGTTTGTAATCTAATCCCTTTCTTCTTTGATTAATGTTATTCATGTTGACGAAAGCAAGCCAAAAATACCACTCATGTCATATCAGAACATCCCCTCATATATATGTTTGTAATTTATCGTTTTGGCTAGGTTTCGATTACGGATGAGAAGAAAAAGCAATGTTTAAATACAAATTTCTTTTATTTTACTATAATAAACAATAACAACCACAACATAAAGTGTGAAATATACTAGAAAATGAAACACTTTGGTTTAAAATCACAACGATGTGAACTATTAGCAATATTGATAACAAATGCACTACATAGGTTAAGTGGTGCTGAAAAATTTTCTCTTAAAATCCATGGTCAAATAGTTGATAACTGACCGAATTGGATGATTTAGGCGCCAGAGCTACGTCGTCTGACTTTTTAGCTGCGTGATGCACCGTGTAGGAAACGGCAGATGCGAGACCAGCGGATTTACCGTGGCCGCCGTAACCTCCGAGACTACCGAAACCACTGTGGCCACCAAAACCACCAAGGCTACTGAAACCACTGTGTCCCCCGAAGCTTCCGAGACCACTACTGTGCCCACCACCGAAACCACCTCCAAGTCCACCTCCGAGACCACCTCCAAGACCGCCGCCGCCTGTAGCTCCTCCGTCGTCGTCGCCGTGAGTATGGCCATGGCCAATGTTGCCTTCATGGACTTCATCGTGCCCCAAGTCACCTCCATGGGAATGACCGTGTGCTACATCCCCTCCGTGAGAATGTCCGTGACCTACGCTTCCTCCGTGAGAGTGACCGTGACCTACGCTTCCTCCGTGAGAGTGACCGTGACCTACGCTTCCTCCATGTGAATGTCCGTGTCCGACATTCCCTCCGTGTGAATGACCATGTCCAACACTACCTCCATGAGAGTGACCGTGGCCGACATTCCCTCCGTGCGAATGACCATGTCCAACACTACCTCCATGAGAGTGACCGTGGCCGACGCTTCCTCCGTGTGAATGCCCGTGGCCGACACTTCCGCCATGTGAATGTCCATGACCTAAGTTTCCTCCATGTGAATGTCCATGTCCCAAATTTCCACCATGTGTATGCCCATGTCCTAAGTTTCCTCCGTGTGAATGCCCATGTCCTAAGTTTCCTCCATGTGAATGTCCGTGTCCGACGCTACCTCGGTGAGAATGTCCGTGTCCAAGGTTTCCTCCGTGTGAATGACCATGTCCAAGGTTTCCTCCGTGTGAATGTCCATGTCCGACGCTTCCTCCATGAGAATGACCGTGTCCGACGCTTCCTCCATGAGAATGACCGTGTCCGACGCTTCCTCCATGAGAATGTCCGTGTCCGACGCTCCCTCCGTGAGAATGACCATGTCCGACGCTCCCTCCGTGAGAATGACCGTGACCTAAGTCACCACCATGTTTATGACCATGCCCTAAGTCACCGTGATGCTTGTGTCCGTGTCCTAGTTCTCCATGATGCTTGTGTCCATGTCCTAGTTCTCCATGATGCTTGTGTCCGTGTCCGAGGTCACCGTGATGCTTGTGCTGATGTCCTAAGTGACCATCGTGTTTGTGGACGTGATCGACTTTGCCTGAATGATAATGAACATGGTTGATCGTATCGTCACCGGAGTTATCACCCAAGTATTTGGTACCCAAAGCTCTGAAAATTTAAAAGAGGATTGAGCTATCTACTCCCCTGGTTATTTTAATATATCAATAAATCGCTTTACCCTGTCGCTTCGGCTTTTAGATCGGGGTAAGTGTTAGGTGAAGCGCCAACAGGACTGACCACCGCGACTTGGACTGAACTTGCTGTAACTGCAACCGCTAGCGCTGCGACTAGAAACGGGTTACGCATTTCCTGGAAAAGATATGAAGGAAAAACATAGTACCGAGATACACACCGCGTTACAAAATACTATGACGCAAACATGGTACTGCAACAACTACATGGAGGGCTGAGTATTATCGCCAATTTTCTGCCAATGTTCCGCCACCACCAGATCCGACCTGGAGAAACACCCGGTGGGGCGTATTCGGTAGAATTTATCTTGGCATCATATAATAGACTGAAGTATTAATTCAACATACTGAATTTTTAATTATAATTATTTTATGAAGAAAACATTCCTACTCACTGTGAAGCACATTTTCTTTTTTTAATTGTACTTTTGTTTAACGTTATAGCTTTACAAAATATATTTGTACAATGAGTGAATATTTGTTATATAAGTTAAAATCTATTATTGTTGGACATTTAAAATTATTAGAATTAAATTTTTGAGATAGGTCATATTTTAAACAACAAATTTAAGTTGACTTAAGCATTCTGAAATTGAAATTTCCAAGCTTGAAGTTAAGCTATTAAACTCTGTCGGAACAAGTTGAATTAGATCTGGAACTCACCCTCATATTTAAGTGATTTTGTATCCTGTTCACCGTGTGTCTTGGTCGGTGATCAACACTGGACTGATGCTGTCTCCTTCGCCGGCCCGGTATATATAACAATATTGCTACATCAAAAAATCAATCACTTAGACACGGCTGTCTGTGTCTTAATTGTCGTATCATGGTGGGGCAGTCCTTTCTCCAACCATTGTCCTGTAGCCGGGGTGTTTTTTCCTCCGGAGTCTGTTTCAATGGGCGCCCCACCCTGCTCTGCAGCGAGGCGACAATTTCCCCGCGCGTTAACTCTAAATCGGCCTACAGCAGTTATGTACATCCAACTGGAACATATTTCCGTTATCCAATGCATATCTGTAATATTCAAGTTGCAAGTGCAGTCGGATCCTGGCCTCGGTAAGTCGACGTGCTTTTTTCCTACTGTCGCATAATTTTGGGCCAAAGGGTAGAAAATAAGTTGGTGATTTCCTTCGTCCTGTTTTTATTTTTGTCCGTCTTACAACAGTCAAAATTCAAATCAATTTTGTTTAAAAATTACAATATTTTTCCTTTCTTAAATATTTGCCAATAAAAATCTTTTCTGCTTTTGTATTAGTTAGATGTAAATATCATCCCCTAGGGCGATATTTATAGGGATTTTTCGTTGTTGCTTACTTTCCAAATTTGCTCAGTCTCAAAATAATTGTATTTACATAAAAAGCTGGAATTTGATCGGCCGTATATCGCGATTTGCAAAGTGGGTTAAAAGATTTTTTAGTAAGAAACAAAATAAAAATTCGGTTATCACACCTTACAAAACCACCGAATACATTTTTTTGGGAGGGTGAGGTGTCCAATTTAAAAAAACAAATCACGAAAATAGAACTTTCCAGTGGTTCCAATGATCTACAGTATATCTTTATAGGAATTTAGAACACTATGAACTGCACGTAATGGTATGTATTTGACCCTTCTTGAACTAACTGAAATATGAGACACAAAAATAAAACTTTTAAATTGTTCTAGTCGATTCAATTCTTATTTTTCACTTATAAAGATTTAACACTTAAACAAAAGTTATGTTATGCCTGTCCGCGGCTGTATAAATGTCCGATTTGGATAGAATCTAGGGGGGAATTATGACTTTTTATCTCTTGTTTATTATAGGTCTCTCTGTTTTTTAACACTTTGTAATCATAATTTTTTCTTTTTATCTTTTAGTGATTTATTAATTATTCACTATTTTCATCACTGTCCATGCTTCTACATACTCTCTGATTCTTTCGCTATGTTCCTGTGTTTTCCTCATCTCTCTCTTTCTCTCTCTCTCTCTCTCTCTCTCTCTCTCTCTCTCTCTCTCTCTCT
>CM077112.1:1212459-1268523 GCA_039619505.1 Cimex hemipterus | reverse complement strand
TGTTTATGACCATGTCCGATGTGCCCTTCGTGATGATGATCATGGTCTACTTTTCCGGTATGATGGTGTCCGTGCGAATAAGAACCACGATGTGAATGTACATGTTCAGCATGACCATCGTGTTTATGATCGTGCGCATAATGTCCGGCATGTTGATGTCCGTGTCCTACATTTCCAACGTGTTTGTGTCCATGAGAAGCGGATCCCGTGTGCTTATGATCATGCTTTGCACCACCTGTGTGTTTATGCCCGTGATGCCACGAACCGCTGTGATGATGCTCGTGTTCAGCTTGTCCGTGATGATCGTGAGAATGGTATCCATGTCCGGAATGTTCGTGCCCATGAGCGAAATCTCCGCTATGTTTATGGACATGCTCAAACACCGCTTTATGATAGTGAGTGTGCTTTAGAGATCCGGCATCTATTAAATCTAACCCAAAAGAATCCTCTGCATTATCGCTACAATCATAATTACAAACAGATTATTAAAAAATGATTTAAGCTTAAATTTAAATACTTACAATCCTGGATTGGGTTTTTCAGAAATGATTTCTTCTGCACCATGACATCCTTTATACTTTATTATAAAATAATAATAAATTGTAAAGACACAAATTTCCTAAAGTGGAAAAAAATATTACGAACAACATTTGACTGAAATTTGTTTATTTGGAAAAAATGTACATACTTTCATGGTGTTTCCTTCTGGATTGAATTGACTTTGACTCGGAGAGCCGACCACCGCTCTTTTATATTTTCCAAGTTTTACGACTAAAGGAACGGCTACAGTAAGAAGTTATAGTATCGATCTTTAGTACTTGTTAAAATCACTTATCCGGAAGTACTAACGGATTTCTTACTTTTAAAATGAAACGCTTTTTTATAGCTTTATGGTCGAACTAAACCTACCCCTGCAGGAAGTCCTTTTCAGATTGAATGTGAAGCTGAACAAATTGGTAAAAAGAAACGTAAGTTTAAATTGTACTGTTAAGGATTGACAAGTATTACACAATCCGCCTCACTGCAACTGTTTCTTTATGCAATTTATTGTCAGTTTTATTATTTGAACATTTAATTAGGCATTGTCGCCAGCAGACATGTAGAAGCAAGTAGTTTACAGCCCAGAATTTCTTACTTTTAAAATGAAACGCTTTTTTTCTTTATTCTTTTATTCTTTTAAGTGATAATAAAATAAATTTGTTATAATCTATGTTCGTCTAAATTGAACATGAAATTAGTATATGAAACGCTAATTATTTTCTTCGTTAAAAAAAACACAAAATAGGCAGTAAAGTGTATGAAAAGTGTAAAAATATCAATCATAATTATTTTGATTACTTTTTTTACTGGGAAATTAAACGATCAGCTCAGCATAGTTTGTAGACAAACTTTCCTAGATAAGTACAATCGACAGTCTTTTCTTTTGGTATGGTAGGGTTTTAAGCTATCACCGTCATCCATTTTCCTTTTCTCACCATCTTCACTTGATAATTCGACTTCTGCCGAATCTTTGATGTCAGTTTCGTCTGTTTCAGCTTCTTCATTATTCACTTGATCGGGACTGTTAGCCGTAAAATAAAGTCCGTAATATTTTTTGTTAGGATAGAGGAAAATGTGAAGTTTGTTTCCATCCATGTCGTGTTGATTGTCGTTAATATTTTCGTCGTCTTGATCATCGTAGTAGAAACCATGAGTCTCGTCATGATCGTGACTGTCGCCGTGGTGATGATTCCCATGATGTGCGTGAGCGTGGTGCGCCGTGCCGTCGTGTTTGTGATGATGCTTGCCGTCTCCGTTATGTTTATGCCAGTGATGAGCGGATCCGTCGTGTTGGTGTTTGTGACTCCCCAGGCCGGTGTGTTTGTGACCATGTTCCGCGTGGCCGAAGTGATCGTGGGAATGATGACCTTTACCGCTGTGTCCGTGTACGTGGTCACCGTGGCCTTTATGCTTATGGCTGTGGGCGGCATGCCCGGCATGCTTGTGCGAGTGCGCGGCATAGCCGTGGTGCTTGTGCTTATGCTGGGCTTTGCCGAGATGTTCGTGCTTGTGATCCCCGTGGCCGTGATGTTCGTGCTCGTGTTTAGTCTTTCCATCGTGTTTATGGACGTGTTCTACTTTCCCGCTGTGGAGATGGTGATGTACCACTTTACCCTTGTAATGACGGTCTGATTCTCTGTTATCATTTTTGTGCACGTAAACGGTATGTGTATGTCTTATTTTCTTAACAACTTTTGGCACGTATAATAATACTCTATTTCGACTGAAAACAAAAAAAATCAATAAATCAGACGATCAGCTTGCTCAAATTGATAAATATGGTACTTACTGAGAGCGTTCCTGCATTACATTCTTTAAATATTGACCAAGCGACAAATGGACAGCCACCAGCACCTGTAAAAATCGCGTGAGTCAATTATACTACTTTTATATAGTTTTACTTTTTTTTAAACCAAATTTGGACAAATCAAATGTCTTTTCTATTTTTCTTGGTTAATGTATGATTTTTAAAATGCTATAAGAAATACTCTCTCCCAGACTATTCTTTTCATTATCATTCTCCTTTAATCTCTCTCTTTCTCTCTCTCTCTCTCTCTCTCTCTCTCTCTCTCTCTCTCTCTCTCTGTATCTTTCTGTCTGTTCTATCTTTCGCTTTCTCTTTTTTCTGTATGCCATCTTTCTCTCTCTCTCACTCTTTATTCCTATCCCTCCTTGCCAGTCCATTTCTTACTTTATCTTTCTCAGCTGAACTCGTAGAGAGGGAAAAATAAAGAGACAAAACTTTCTATTTTTTATCTCTCTGTTTCTTCTCTTTCTACATACTATATTGTGTAATGTAGATTGTCAGTGGACTAGGTCATCGTCAGTCCTCTCATTCTTTGCTGTTCTTTTCCTTCCCTCACATATTTTTTCTACCATTGTCGTTTTAAAAATTTCTATTAATACGACTCTGTGGTTTTTACATTTTTTATAGCGGCTATTGTCTTACTTTCTATCTTCAGTATTTTTGAAAAATCTCTATCCATAGCAAAGCTCCAGTTTTTTATGCGCGGCTGGGTTTAACAACTTTGAAAAATTGAAGCTTACTATTTGCCTCAATGATATGCAAAAAAGTAAAACTTGACTACTTTTTCAATATTTTAGGGTCAACATACGCCTTCTTATCTGATTACGGGTTTTTTCCACTTAAATTTATACTTTTATGTTTTTTCATATTTCCTATGCTATTTAACTGACAATATTTTTCTTTGTTCTATCTGTTCTAAACAGAAACGAGGAAGACGAAATTTTTGTGGTGTATTACTAAGAACGTTTTTGCCTACTTTATCGAGTATTTCACGGCTTAAACGGGCCACGTTCAGAGGGGGAAAAGATAAAAAGCATGTCTCATTTCATAGTAACACAATGGTTTATTTCTTTTTCTTCAGGTTTCTTTTTAAACACGGTGTGAGTGGTCGGTAAATTTTTAAATTAAGCGATTATCGACTTGCACCACGAGGCCCTCGAAGCAGCGTTTCGTTGTGAAACGAAATCGCAGTGTGATAACGCGATTATTCGCCACACGTGACGTAATTCAGCCGAAACATTTTGATTCTGAAACAAGGCCTTTAGGAATTTCGGCTGTTGCATACGTGGAAACTACCCGACCGTTCGGTACAGACCAAGTTTCTCTTTGTCCCAGCAAACTTACAAAGGGAACTGTTTTGAGAAAAAAAACCGAAATTAATGTAACGAATAAAATTGAAAATTAAGTAGAAAACATCTTTTTTCAGTCAACACATGTAATTTTATAATCTGTTAGTTACAGAATAAAAGTTTTTTCCACGTCTGATGCTACAAAAGATGTCAAGAAGTAAGAGATTTTTTGTATGCTAAATTTTTTATACAGCTACTTTAGTTTGACCACTGAGAAATTGTAAAATTGCGCTTTATGCGTATGACATAGCTGTCTATTGTTCATCCTGAAGGCCTAGGACAATTGTGACTTAAATGACACCATTACCAGGATTTTCAGGTTTTCTCATGGCTGGAAACTCATGATTTTCCAAACTGATGGATGCAAAAATAAGGATTTTTTACAAAACAACGACCAATATTCAGGGAAACCATTTCCATTCACGGATACAAAATCAAGTGGTGTAAAGTGTAAAGTACTTGGGTTTAACTCTGGAGGGAAAATTTAACTTCTCTTGGCATATAAATGATACCAAGAGGAAAAATAGCATAAAAGCCTTATTTCCTCTGATGGCCTTTGAAAGTGGAATTAGCTTTGAAAATAAACTATGGCAAAAGCATGGAGTTACACGTGCGATTCGAACATCCAAAAACTGCACATCGTTCAAAATAAATTTCTAAGATTTATAACCTCACTACCTCGATACAGCAGAATTCACCTCTTACATGACAGAACGGGAGTAGGGCATATCGAGTCCGAGTCAAAACATCTATCCAGGAAATTTTTTTATGGGTCTCTCTACCATCAAGAACTTTACGGGATGTAGGAGTGTATGATGCTAATTTTCCATGGAAACATAGAAAGGTTAGGCACAAGACATAAATGTAGGATCTGTGATATATTTATACTTTACCAGAGCTGTGATACTAAAAGAGAATTTGTGATGATTCAATTACTAGTTCAATTAACTAAGGTTTTAATTGAGATAAAAAAGTCACGAGCGGGATTTGAACCCACGACCTTCGGCTAGATACGCCGCTACCACTAGAGCTCAATTACTAGTGTGTACATTGTTCTTGTTAATCCCATTTATTTTTTGTATATTTTTGATCATTTATCTATTAATTGCTATTCTACCTTGTGGGTTTTTAAGAAAATATTTTCCCCCCTATTTACTTGTTTGGTTAATACGAACTAAGATCAAGGTGCGTTGATTGGAAATAGTTTTGAAGTAGGATGTAACAATTTTTTTTTTTTTAATAAATGTTCATTCGATCAAGAAAACCATTGAATTATGGAGCAGAAGTGTCCTAGGATACATCTACTCTGCTGATCCAAAAAACAACTCGTAACTTATGCAGTCATCTACCCACAGAAGTAGTCCAACTACATCTGACTACGACTGGTACACTCGGTGCAGATCAGGTCAATAAAGTCAACCACAACCTTTAAACTCTGATTTTCACACTTGGCACAAATTCACAAGGTCCTTCCAGTAAAGTCTCTTGGGCCTTATTTAGATAGCAGAAATGTGTGGTGTTTATCGTGCCGACGTTTCGATCTTCAGTTAGATCATCTTCATAGCCTGTGTTTTATAACACGAAAAACAAATATTTTGAGTAAGTAACAACACTTTGATTGAATTTGAAATTTCTAGAACTGTATGAATTCATTTTGTTCACTTCGTACATATATTTGTAAAATTTAAACATTGTTTAAAAATCCCAGGCTCTGAAGACGATCTCAATAAAGAACGAAGGGTCGGTGGCCGCAACGGTTTAGACGTTGACACGACGCTCATCATTGTAAGGTAAAAGCCCCCAGATTTGAATTCAGCGGCCCTGCATCCGAGCCCGACATACTTACAAACGGGCTTTTTTTTTTAAAACACCGGTGCCCAGAAAGTTGATATAACCTCAGCTGTTGCAAACCCCAGTTTAAAACAAAACAAAAAATAATATAAAGATCGAAACGATAAAGAAAAGTTTTTCTAAAACTGCACATGATTTCCAAATAATCATTAGATAGCAAACTGACATGGAACGCATGTACAAATTAAAAAGAGAAAAAAGGGACCAAAAGTAAAGACTATTTAGACACTTACTACGGCCAAAATCAGCCAAAATATATGCTTACACATTAAAAAAAGATTGCAAAACACTCTTCAGACCCATTTTTAGTTATGTATCAAACTGTAGGTTCAAATCATATCCTTTCAATCCAAAGTTCTCCGCAGTATCTTCAATCAAACAATCCATAAAAATCTCATAATCCCAATTGTGAAGAATCTAATCCGACGCTTCCTCCATTTACAATCTAAACTATCACTCCACCTCTCTAGCCCAAATGCTTTCCTTATCGTCTGAAATTTTACTGGAACGGATTTCAACTTGGACAAATCAATAATTAAGTCTTTATGTTAGAAACGTAAAATGGATCATGAAGGACTTTTCGTAGGATTAAAGATTGGGTCAGTTTTGAATTCCGTGGGTGTTTGCCTGAACTCTACAATTCCACCCTTTTATTTTTAAATCGTAAGAAGAACCAATTAATTACGGTTTTTACTTGAGATGAAAAAAGCTAATGGCTCGAGAAGGATTCGAACCCACGACCTTCGGCTAAATACGCCGCTGCTCTACCACCTGAGCTATCGTGACCGATGGAATATCTAGGAAACTAAAAACCGTAATTAATTGAGATATATTAATTGGTCGAGCGGACCACGAAAATAGTGAATTAAGGTAAGAAGATAGTTTGTCAGTTGTGCAAGAGCGCACGCATTTTTTCTTAAATTTCACGTAAAGCATTTGTGTAAAGTCCGAAGTACCCGTTATTTGTCTGGAATTGTGAGGAAATATTATGTAAGTAGACTTGGGCGAATATGTTTTCCGGATAGTGAAGGTAACTGGTAAGGTGGATTTGTCTGCGTTAAATTTTATTATATTGTTTTCACACAGGATTCTAGTAGAGTAGAGAGGATCGCTGTATCGTCTGCAAACGTGAGTGTGGCGGTTTAAACATGTGATGTCAGTCTTGTATACCCGGCATACCTTCCATGATGAGCCTCAGCATGAATGTGGAGATATGCTGAGAGGGTTTGCCATCTCGGAAGAACCGGCCAGAGCATCTGTGGAGGCAGTGTGAGATAGTTAGATAGTTGGTGAAGGGAAGGACGCCCTTGAACATGAACTCGCCCGTGTGCCAAACTCGCTCAACAAATTGTCTTACGCCAAGAAAACCTCCGAACAGAACTCTCCTAACTCCAAATAAGAGGAAATAATCTATACCACACGAACACCCCGTTGAAAAGTAACGAAAACCAAATTATTGGTTTGGATATGATTTGGAAAATTTAGAATTTCACGAATTTTTAACATTAGCTTTTATTATTTCACCCACAATGGGTAGTAGCCTTATTGGCTTATATGAAGAAATACATTTTTTCAGCTTAGGGAACATAAGAGAGTTCAATGCCGTAGAGGAGTAGGTTGCACGAAGAACAGAATTAAATAATTAATTATAAATATAGATTTTTTTGGTAAGTGTTGGAGGATTTTAAGAGTAATAAAGAAAACCTGGACCTTTCAATGACCTGAGATTTTTTTATGGCAAATTGAACGTCCGAAAGTGAGCTTTAGGAGGATAATAGATTAGGAGGCAAAAAAGTGGCCACCCTTAATATTTTGAGTTATCTTCAACAAAACATTATTTGGTCCATTTTAATGGATTAGAGGTAAATATAACAGATAAAATATCCCACGTTTACAATTGGATTTTGTAAATAAATCTTTGAATAGTCAATTTCATCTTTGCTGGTTTTTCTGTAAAATTTCTTTCTAACTTTCGATGGTTTAATTTTTTTAAGCTGCACCGTTAGTGACGACCACCATTTTTAAGATTCAGATTAATTCGAGTGATAGTTTTAACTGATAAAGATTGGAATAGAATCGTAGCTTTGTTAGAAGACGGAAGAAGTCAAGCGTATGTGGCCAGGGTTTAACATTCCCAAAACTATTTTCCGCAGGCTCTTCCTGTCTAAACTGGAGGCTGCTCAAGAAGGCCCGGATCCATCGTGACACGTCTCAGATGTGTTTCAAATTCACTCTTAATCGATACTTAACCGCTGGTGAAATTAATGACTTCAACAAGTCGAAATGTGAATGTCAGTTTGCGCAGTGTAAGGTGAAGACTTTTGGGTGCTGGATTGCGAGAAGGCCTGCCACTGGTCCTTCTGACAAGCCATACAATAGCTCGGTTAAGTTGCAAAAAATCACATAGATTGGTCTGAGCGAGATTGGACGAAAATCGTGATTTTACTCAGGAGAAGCGTATAGTGGTGTTAAGGTTTTGCAAGCATTTGTATGGAAGGTTGCACAAACTAAATCTTCATCGAGGGTTCCCTGACAACTGCGCGATATACAGGATAAGGGTCAAGGGTCGAAAACTTCAGGTGTTTCTACTCACCATATACAACAAAAAACATCCTATAAACCCCTGACCAAATCTCAACGGTAAAGAAGTAATTTCAGGTTTTGGACGTTTTTCAATTTTTCGCCTTAGGTTCACTAAATTGCTTATAAACTTGAGAATTCTGACGGTAAAAAAACCTGGTTTGCGTCATCTGAATTAACGTTAAATTTGTTATAAGGAAATTTACATTACAAAATTGACGAAAAAATTCTGAGCGAAAAATTAAGAAAAAAACATAAACGTCGAAAATTTGATTTTTTTTTTTTTTAATGTTGGATCAGTAACTGTTAATAACCACACACAATTGAATGAGAATAATGAAATGAGAAAAAATCAACCTTGTGCTGGTGGTCATCTCGTTCCAAATTTTACACCCTCGTAAAATGGTACGAGTACAATCTTTTATAGCCAGTCAAATTGTATTGAACGCGTTATCAGAACTTGTTCATTACAAGCCACTAATTGGCGACGGCGTTATTTTTAAGAATGACAACACTCAGGATCGTTGGTGATTACTCAGAACGTGCCTCAATTCAATTTGAAGTGGCCAGCAAGTAGTCCGGACTTAAAACGTATCGAACAACTTTGGGACGAGTTGCAGAAACTAAGAACGACGCTGTTGTAGGAGCATGAAAATATTCCGCAGTGGCCGTATAAAACAGATGCCTCATCAGTAGTCGACCTCGCAGGTGGTGATCCACGCAAAAGAAGGAAATACTCCATAATGAATTGAATATTTTCTACATTTATTTCTAGCAACAGTTTCGGTAATTACAATTAATTAAGGTTTTTAGTTGAGATAAAAAGTCAATGGCACGATCGGGATTTGAATTTTTTATCTCAACTAAAAACCTTAATTAATTGTAATAATATTAATTGGTCAAGCGGACCACGAAATTAGTGAATTTAAGATTTAATAATGTTGTTTTACCTATTTTTTACTTCATTTATTTTTAGCTATAGCTGTACAGTATGACATACGACTGGCAAATTGAAATTGGTTTTGTGGCATTGCGGGTATTATGGTAATTGTGGGGAATGGAGTAACCGTACTTGTGTGTTAGTCATTTTATAATTTACTTTGCAAACGTCTGTAATTTGTTTTAATAGATAACTGTCGGCTCATAAAGATCTTTCTGAAGTTATTGTATGATTAAAACGGAGCAGAAAGAATTAGTATTAAAATTTAGCATTGAAAAATCTTTGAGTATTGGAGTATTTGGCCCATTATTATCCGGAAATCGTGAGATGCAATAAAAAATATATTTCTTTATCGTGCCAACGTTTCGATCTTTACTGAGATAATCTTCACGCCCTGAGATTTATAAACATTGTTTAAATTTTAAATCCAAGGCCCTGAAGATGATCTCAATAAAGATCGAAACGTTGGTACGATAAATAAAACTTTTTTCTGAAGCCTAACTCACACCAGACTGCATCTCACGATTACGGAAGAATTACCGACTAACGGTCATTAACCACCACACATTTGGCCGATTCATAAACTTGGCACTCAAGTAGGTTGTAGTTGACGGGTTGAGGAATAGGTTCATCTTATAAGTATATCCTAGAACAAGTCTCAGGACGGAGTGTAAAGTTATGTTGTGATGTTAAGAAGTTAACATTCATTTTCCAAAGATTGCTCCATTTTTTCAATGTTTGATATGTGGTTTGTATCATAAGTGAAGCTTGTGTAGAAGACTTGTTAATATGGCGGTGTCACTGCGTTTGTGGCGGAAAGTGCATTCTCATTTGTATTCAGATGTAAAAATTGTCTATACAGCCGAGCAAGTATTGCCCCTTGTGACACACCTGCAAGCACTTCTTCCATCTCAGAAGTGTCCTGGTTGGTGAAAAATCTCTCCTTAAAATCGGATATTTTGGAGTATCGCCTGGAGTAAAATTAATTTTAATTTGCCATTCTTTGTCCTAGGCCTGAAAAAACCTCTAGAAACATTCCAGTCTAATGAAATCTGTAACTGTGTGAAGTTGATGAGTACTGAAATGATGGGTTCGATTGTCAAATTTATAATCTGATAAGATGTTTGCAGTAGCAATTATAATTCTTTTGTAAATTAATTTACATTACTCTATTTACCTTTTTATTTATCTATAACTTTTATTTTTATTTAAAGTAACGATTGCAAGTATTTACCGAAAAATAAAAAGGCCAAATTTTTTCCTCTTAGTGTAGAAGAAGTGTTCGAAATCTTCGCTATAGCTAGTAAAAGTTAAATATTGCTTAACTTGGTTGTCCCCTTCTTGACCTGAAATACTAACCCGCCAAGCACTGGTGAATAGAAAAACAGCCTAATTCAACCATCTTCAATGTGAGGTATTGTAAGACATAAATTTCATAAGGAATTTTATTTATTTGTAAATATTTTTCCTACAAAATAGTACAGACTAATTTAAACTAATATCATAGCGCAATGACGTTTTTTAATCGCTCTCATTCATAAAAAAATCCTGGTGTTCCAACATCAAAATCCACTTTTGAAGTTGCGGTGTTTTTTCAATATAAAAGCCTGTTCAAAAGTACTTTCGTTTTGAATTTAACTTTATCTTTTTATGGCTTTATGACAGACAATTTACTGAAAAATCAGGCAATGAAAATAGTAGTCATTATGACCAGTAATATTCAAATTATATTAGTAAAATAATTAAAGGTTTACCTTTCCTTTCTCATTTAAAAGTAGAATTAAATTGAATTTAATGCCATTTAATATTTAATCGAATTTCTATTTTAATAATAAACATAATTAATCAAAACCATAGGCATGGTTTGTATGTTCACGTTCAATTCTCTCTTCATCCTCAACAATTTACTCAATTAGACATACGACAGTGTTTAACCACAGCCTTGAAAATCTCCAGGATACGATTTCGTTACTACAGAAATATTTTAAAATTTGCTCCGTAATTTCCATTGCAAAGGTAGTTTTTAATGAATAAAATTATTCATAAGCCGAGTAAATCTTCTAATATTACACAATTAATCTTCCATGTAAAAATGTTAGAAAATCTCCAGAGAATATTGCCAATTGCCCGTAATTGAAAATTCTTATACTATTTCTCATCTTTCAGTTTGGATTCCGCTTATTTCACTCCACAACTCGACTGCTACATCGTTATCGGACAATATCGCCTTTTCCTTTGAATAAAATAAGCATGCTTGTTAAATTTGGAATAGGCCTTGGATCGAGTGTGGTTCTCTGACTTCTTTTGGAAACTGAAGAACATCCTCCCTCACGCTTACTGACCCAGACCAGGTCATATCTGACGGGCGGATTTGCTGAGTCCGTCAGGGAACTGGTTTTTTTTCCCCTTGTGTACTCATTAGGGCGGGTGTTCCTCGGAGGAACATACTTGGCCCATTTCTGTACGTAATGTACACTTTGTATGATTCGCTGATCATTCGACGAATCTTATATATAATTCGCGCCATCCATTTACACACAACATCTGAACGTATTAACCGTACGGTTCTCAAAAACAAAATGAGAATGAAAATAAATTTAACGAAACGAATGCTGATAAATTTTACATTATCTAACCTCCTAAAAAAATTACATCTATCACTGAGCAAATAAAACTACCGGTACGACTGTCATCAATAACCAACCCTACCAGAAAATCATCCGATAAGAGTGAAGCGAAAGTGGCGTCGAGATCTTCTCAGTGAGTGAAGAATGACGAGGTTACAGTATATCGTCATTGGGTGTCTTCGTCTACAATTGACTCAAATGACAAATACGGCATATGTAAAAAATATTTATTTAATGCAGTATCAATGGTTGTACATATTAAATAGTTCTGAAAAAATAAGAATTCATAAAATTACCCTAAATTATATCGTCATGTTTGGTTTTATACCTTCTCTCTTATTATTTGTCTTTGTCTCTCTCTCTCTCTCTCTCTCTCTCTCTCTCTCACACACACACACACACACACGCACACTGACTGCCTTTCTCTACGCCTTTCTCACGATATTCTGGATTATTTTATTAGGATTCTAAGTAACTGTTGTGTCCAGGCTGATGTTGGTCATCTTTTAACGGCTGGACCTTTTTTTTTTTAGAAATAAGAATCACTATTACGTACTTACAAATTATTTTTAGCTACTTTTTCTTTTGCATGGATTATTTAGAAGAACAACCAGAGGTTTTCCTACAATGCATTTTTTGGGGAATAATTTAGTACGTAATATCTATTATTTCTTCGAACAGGGCCGAAAATAGATATTACGAAGGAAAATGATATATTATATTCCACTGTTATAATATTGTTTTAGTGGTTTAGGCATATCGTAAGACGTTTAACGATTTTATGCCAAGCAAAACTATATATTAAGAAGTTCTCACCTACGTCATATCAGCAAAGCAAACCCAACGAAAAAGACCTGACATTTTACTAAATGATCATATTTCAATTGACTCATTCATTAATTTTTTAAAACAGCATCGCTCGATCAAGAGTAATATCACAAATTCTATTACAATTTACGTAATTCTTTATTTCTATTTTCAAGAGGTGTTAAAAAAACAGTTACATTGCATGTTACGTAAAAACAGTTTTGCTGTTAAAAAAAGCCGAAAACGCCGTATGTGTTACGCTTAGTTACGCGAGGTCAGTTCGACAAAGCTGTTGGCTGTGGCCGTTTGGAAATTGGACGCTGTCAGAGGGAAAAATTCACCATTTCCAATCGAAGCATATCTGTTACGACTGATTGGGCACTCTGACGAGAGTAAAAACTTTCGTTACTGGAGCACATCGTTGCATGCGTTGCAAAAAAAGATTGCTGAAGGATTTAAAAGGAAAATTAGACCTGATAGTGAAACGAAATGAAAATAAATAGGGGACGGTTTAAAACCAACAAATATAATTAACAAAAACAGTACAACAATAATAAACAATATATAAAAACAACAGCATAAACGAGATAAAAACGATGTGCTGATTTAACTAGTGAAACTACTTATTGTAATAGTCTAAGATAAGTCGAAATTTGGATTTTTCGCTACCAGTTTCTCTTCAGTCGCTTCAACTGCTGGCTCCTCGTAGACTTTTAAAGGAATTTCTACAGGTTTAATTGCGGATTCTTCCGCTTCGTTCAGTTCTGTAACAGGAATGGTATCGACCCTGTCAAAAGGGTCCTCGATCGCTGCGAATTCGTCAGCCGCTTCACCTCCATGGATGTCGTAACCGCCGTAGTCGACAACTACTTCGTCGTTGTGTCCTCCTACGCCGGAGTGAAAGTCTTTATGGCCACCGCCACCGCCCCCACCACCGTGTCCGGTGTGGTGGTGCCCGTGGCCGAAATGGCCGGCGTGTTTGTGTCCGTGGCCGAAGTGTCCGCCGTGGTGGTGTCCGTGGCCTAAGTGTCCACCGTGTTTGTGTCCGTGACCGAAGTGTCCACCGTGGTGGTGTCCGTGATCGGCGTGACCGCTGTGTTTGTGTCCATGGCCGAAATGCCCTCCGTGTTTGTGTCCGTGTTCCGCGTGTCCGCTGTGTTTGTGCCCGTGGCCGAAGTGTCCGTCGTGTTTATGTCCGTGTTCAGCGTGTCCGCTATGTTTGTGACCGTGTTCCGCGTGTCCGCTGTGTTTGTGACCGTGGCCGAAGTGACCGTCGTGTTTATGACCGTGTTCCGCGTGTCCGCTGTGTTTGTGACCGTGTTCCGCGTGTCCGTGGTGTTGGTGCCCGTGGCCAAAGTGTCCACCGTGTTTATGCCCGTGTTCAGCGTGTCCGCTATGTTTGTGTCCATGGCCTAAGTGACCTCCGTGTTTGTGTCCGTGTCCGAAATGACCTCCGTGCTTGTGTCCGTGGCCGAAATGACCGCCGTGGTGGTGTCCGTGTTCGGCGTGCCCGCTGTGTTTGTGTCCATGACCAAAGTGACCTCCGTGTTTGTGCCCGTGGCCGAAATGTCCACCGTGTTTGTGCCCGTGTCCCAGGTGACCACCGTGATAGTGCTTATGATCTGCGCTACCGTGGTGCTTATGACCGTGGCCATAATGCCCTCCGTGGTGATGCTTGTGATCGGCGTGACCGTGGTGTTTATGGCCGTGGTGGGCGCTTCCTTCGTGCTTATGCACATGTTTCACATGGCCCGAATGGACGTGATGATGCGTCACCGCCTCGGCGGCTTTTGTATCTTCTACCGGGCTTTCCTCCGATTGAATATGCTGAGGAGAGGCTGGCGGTGGCTGCTTCACCCCAGGCACGAGAATTATATGGCGAGAAGACCTAAAAATATTACTATACACAACAAATCCAATTAAGATTCATTCATTTGGAATATAATTACTCTGAACGCTCTGGTTCAAATCCTGATAAGAGATTGGCATCATCCTGTTCAGCAGCTTGCAAAATTTCGAAGCAGTGGGCGAAAACGTTTCCTCCCACTGTTACCAACAGTACGCCAAATAAAAACTGTAGAAAAGATTAAATTAGGTTTTTATCATAGTTGAAAGTATTAGAGTGAAATTTCATTTTGCTTCTTCTCTACTCTTAGAGCGAACTTTTTATCTTCGATTTCCAGTAAGAAAGACCTACTTAGGTTTCTTTTATAAAATTTTCATATCAAATGTTACATTTCGTTACTTGGGATTAAATATTTTTAAATTAATAAATGTCTTTAATTATCCTAGTCTATTACATAATCAGATATGATAGTGGATTAGTTATTGTTTTTTTTTTCAAATAAAGCAGAAATATTTCACATAGGTTGATTCTAGCTAAAATTGAGAAATGTCATTTCCGTTTAAAATCATTAACATATAAAATGAAATATTTAAACTTAGTCAAAAAACATTTGTTGATTGACAATATAAGATGTTGTCTAAATACAAAAAATAAAGTCTACCCCATAATAATATAAAAATATAAATAATGATCCACTTTAAGCTGCCAATAGACATTAAAAAAAAATAATTCAATTTAAAATTCACAATTGACAACCTTTAAACAATGCGAAACATTTTCAAAAGTTTTGAAATTATTATATTCAAATCGATATTACTTTCAATTTCAATTTATGCATTTTGTAATTGCATCCAAGTGTAAAGGTCTAAATTTTGTTCGAAATAAATCTTTTGTAAAATCTATTTTTCCCTTAGTTATATTAATAATTTTATGAATAATTACTCATGAATGTAAGTGTGTGATGATTAGTAAGATAATTAGTAGGATAATTAAGAATTTTAATGTAATTTTAAATGAAAAAAGGTCATATTGGTATAATTTTGAGTTAAGCGTATTTTTTTTTTTAAAGAAAGTATACAATTTAATTGATGTATCCAGGTAATTATATTATTACAATATTGCCATTTATTGACGATTAATTAAGACGACTGTCTGTCAGCTTGAGATGGCGGCTTTCGAAAGCTTTTAGAAGCTTTCGTTCAGAACCGAAAAATAAACTCCTACGAACTATGCACTCTACCCGTCTCATTAGTTCGCGCAGATCGAGATTGATAATTTTCGAGAGAAAAAAATCGGCTTTTTGTCATCGCACTATGTCGAAATGGTTCGGGGTCGCTTGTAGAGAAGCGGCGAAAAATCCACTTGCACTCGTTCCACCACCCCTTGACACTTTACACGACTGGACTTACCCTCATTGTTGTATTATTCCATGGATAGATTCTGTGATGAACTGTGATACCGATTCGAGGCGGGGTGAGTTATATATAGGTAAAACGTTGATAAGGAGGGAGGCCGTCACGGGCTGTCGATGAAAAAGAAACACTTGATAACCGCCATTCCCTTTCTCGCCCCTTCTCCGCCCGATGTTACGATACCAATCGGCAGATTGTCAGTCAGGCTTCTTTAGTTTTATGTCATAATTGCAGCTGAACTTTCCAGCTCAATGGTTCCATTGCTCCTTAGCCCTATTTTGACACAGATTGGCTCATTTGACTAATCAGGGCTAGTTCCTATCGAGAGTAGTAACCAGTCTCACCCTTGCTCCATGCCCCAAAAGCACGACCAAAATCCGACAAAACCGGTTCAGTGTCATATTAAAACATGAGTGATATCAAAAAGAAAAATAAATTACCTGTAAGAAAGATTAAATAAGTATTCAAGTTCTGATAATCTTTCTACGTAAGTTATACTTCATGATAAAAATATTTTCTTTATTGTTCATAATTCAAGATTTACATTGAAAGAATCAGCCAAGAAAACTATGTCGACAAATAATCTAGTAACAGTAGTCCAAGAAAATTGTTAGTTTTTAACGTAAATAAATCATTTTTTCATGATTTTAACAGTGTTTCATGATTAAATCCTCAGAATGTAATTTCTGGGCTTTGAATTGTCCAAAAGTTTCAAATTAATAGTTCTTCTTTTAAGTTACACTGCCATTTTCTTTCAAGTTAAAAATATAGTCTAATAAACGATTGATTTTTTAAAAAAGTACATAAACGTAGAAAAGATAAAAAATGAGGTGAAATTTTATCAATTTCGACTCAATTTTGAGCTTTTCGCGTGTTCTTTTTATATTTAAAAATGAACGCTGTAAAATAAAATAATTTCTTTACTTTATCCAATTCTAAACGGACTCTCTTGCCTAATTCAATAATACAATTGTTAAAACTAATAGCAATTTTTGAAGGAAATTCTTTGTTTTAGATGAATCAGCTATCAAGAAATATAAGGAGCATGAACATAAATCCTGATTGTCTTAGAAAATTTTCGAAAATGTGATTAAAAAAATGAAGAAAGTTCGGTCTACAAGCGTATAAATTTAAACGTGTTTGTTGTAATGAACCTCGCTAGTTTTAAAGGTAAGATAATAAAAAAATTAGTAATAGTAGTTAAAATAATAATAATAGTATTACAGCTCTTGTTGTGATCATGTCTGTGTTCAAATTCACTATTTTTCGTAGTCCGCTTGACCAATTAGTATCATTCAATTAATTAAGGTTGTTGGTTGAGACAAAAAAGTCAGTGTCGCGAGCGGGATTCGAACCCACGACTTTCGACCGTGTATATCTAGCCGAAGGTCGTGGGTTCGAATCCCGCTCGTGACACGGGCTTTTTTATCTCAACAAAAAATCTGTGTTCAAAGTGATTCGAAACCAGTTATTAAAATTGTCAATTTGTAGACACTTTCAAGATTATTTCGCCATTTTAATGAACTTAAAATAGGTAATAGCTTGGCATGTAACAATTAAATATGTTTTTTAACAGACTAATCCAGAGATCCAGATTATTAATAAAAGTAGTCAGAGGTCATATAATAACCTCGTAATTGGATTATTTTGCATAATTTCTGCTCTAAAAACTTACATTTCTTGGTAGTCTTCGGCATGAAAAAAGGTAAAAATTGATTATTAAAAATGGCCAGATTACAGCTAAGTTCTGTGTTAGTATTGTTGTGTCGAGTACGTTGTCAATAACCTCAAATTTGGTGAGTTCCGAAAATCATGGTCCGATCATGCTGCCGGCGGATCAGCAAAAATAGGCAAACGAAAATGACCGATAACGATCAATTCCTTTTTAAATATATTCATGCCAATTCAATGTTCCTTTTATATTTTTGGTCGTTTACGTTATGTTCAGTACTGTTTTCAACTGGTAGAAGGCCAAATTTTAATTTTATATTACTTTCTATCTGTCTATTTGGGTTTAACTACTTTATTTAAGATGATTACTTTTGCAGATTGATCAAATTAATTAGATAGTTTTATAATGTCCTGTTATGTAGATTTTTATTGAAAAGTTGTCTTCTTAATCGATAATATCAAAATGATTTATTTTCAGAAATGCTGATGACATAACAGCCTGTAGAGTGTTTTTTCGTTTAGTGTTTACATTTGTTCACTAGGTCTCGTAGTGCGCTTGATTAATTAATAGCATTAAATTAATTACGTTTTTTATTGAGATAAAAAAATCAGTGACACGAGTGGGATTCGAACCCACGGCCTTTCGGCTATATACGCTGCTACTCGGACTTTTCTATCTCAACTAAAACCCTTAATTAATTGAATGTGTTTACATTTGTTTTCACGTTTTTTTGAGTTGTTTCAACTTTTTGCGTTTATTATAGCATTTTGAATAGTATATTTTAGTGCTATTTTTTATCTTATGCTTTATTTTGCAAAAATACAGCTTTTTATGTAGGGAAATGCATAATACGTTTCATAACATTTTTTAATGTTTATGTATTCGTTTCTCGCTTGTTTTATTTTTTGTGGTAATGGTGTTAAGCTTATTTTATTAGTCCGATCACAAAAATATTTGTGTATTATATTAAAATTAAAAGATACCAGGTATTCCAGTTTAATTTATTTAAATATGGCCGTTCGTTCTATAGCCAATTTTGAGCAAACTTAAAATATTTTTTTATAAATATATATTTTTAAATTATTTAATCACCTTGAGTTTGAAATATTTTTCACAAGAAAACGTAGGCGTTTGGCTTAAGTTTAATGGTTTTTTTTTTCAATTATTTGCATTTTTCTTTACTTGATTTTCTTTGTTTATTATTAAGGTTCTCCTCACTTTTCCGTTTCAGTTAAATAGTTATCATTTGGGAGTCTCAGTGTTTGTCAAATCCACACCGGTTTAAGTCATTTTACAACGGTCGATTTTACAATGTTTGAATATTTTTATAATCAATAGAAATCTTTTTCCATTATTCAAAAATTATATTGTTTGACTATTTCCTTAACCCCAACAAAATTAGAAAAAATACCTACCATAAATGACGTACAAAAAATACATATTTTTGAAATTATTATTTCAAAATATATTTTATAATTTGTAACGTTAGGTGCTTCTGCAGAGTCCGTCGTCGCCGACGCATAACCATAGTTTACGCATACGATAGTTTTACGCTATTTGTGTTTGCCTCTAATTATCAGGCGATTTTGTGCAGCCGCTTTGCTATAAAATTTGCGGATAGTAATAATATATTTATGAAATCCATCTGAACCATTTGGTGCCACTGGTACCTTAGATTTCTATTTTTAGATTTTTCATAAAAAATTACTATGTGTACCATTTAGTTAAGTCCATCTATATGTCACTTTACCTTTATTTCTAGTTCTCGATTCTTTCCCTAGCTCCCACACACGATTTCTCTCTCTCTCTCTCTCTCTCTCTCTCTCTCTCCCTCCCTACCTAAATATGTGTATCTTTTCTAAATGATGTAACTTTCTGACCAACAAAATATAGTATTCCATAGACAGAATTTCATTTCTGCACAAACGAATAAAATTTTTTTTTCAAATGTGTTTGGAAATTGTAATTAAATAGTAAAAACAATTGTAATATTAATGCTCGTCGTTTACTTGTGAGGCTGACTTTGCTTAATGACATTTACTATATAATTAACGTAAGACAATTCCATGGACCTTCAGAAATCGACCAAGAAGCCTCGTCTCAGCAGCACAAGGAAAGAGAAACGGCAGCAATAATCGTGTACTTAATAAAAGTACAATTCTAATTATTTTGGTTTATTATTATTTTCGTCCGGTAATGCAAAAATTTTTAAGAGGGTTCTCAACAGCAGAAGTCATATAAACCCTCAGGGTGCCTGTGTTTTTGAAAAAAAGCCCATTTATATGTATGTTATAAAATTTAAAACAAGTACACCTGCACCTCTGTCGCTTTAAAAACTAATCAAAATTTTGGCGATTAAGTAATGTCATGTAATGATGTAATGTAATGTTAATTAAGTCTTTTTATGTGATATTACATAATACGATTAACTTAAAAAATGAGACAAAATATTGGAAACAACACACATATATCTCTAATAATGAAATAATTACAATCGTTTCCCTGTGTAAAGAAACAGTCAAGTATTTTGACAAAAGAAATCTATAATATACAATTCGAAGCGAAACCAAATAGCTTAAGCATGAACTACAGTATAGGCGTCAAAGGAAATAACGTATTACAGTTCAAGTCAACACCAGTGACGAAAGCAAATCATTAGAAGATTTGTTTGTAGGTAGGACAACTAGTAAATATTCATATTCAAAAACGTTTTTTAAAAAACCCAGACTTCAAACAAATAAAGCAATAAGTCTTTATCTTCAGACAATTATTGGTGAACGACATGGTAATCCATAAACCATTTGGTTCTTTTGTCCTACCTTATTTTTGTACTACGGTCAATATGTTAATCTCATACATCTTTTACAAACTAAAAGCGAACACAAACTGGCCATCATAACGAAGATTAAACTTCGACTTACAACATTTACAAAATAATATAGATAAATTCAATACTGTCTATTTTTCGGAAAACATCGATACAAAATTCACTATTTTACGTGGTCAATATGACCAATTAATATCATGCAATTAATTAAGGTTTTTTGTTGAGATAAAAAATCCAGTGCCACGAGCAGGATTCGAACCCACGACCTTCGGCTGATATGCCGCTACTCTACCACTTGAGCTATCGTGACCCTTGGCGTATCAAGTCGAAGGTCGTGGGTTCGAATCTTACTCGTGGCACTGGCTGTTTTTAACTCAACTAAAAACCTTAATTAATTGTATACAAAATAATCTTGTGTACAAATTGAAATGTTTTTAATAACTGGTTTTGAATTTCTTTGAAAACAGACTCAGTCACAACCCTGCTGAGGATGGTAATACTAATGTTTTTTTATTTCTCACTGAGGAAAAAAAGTTTCATTCAAATAAACAGCTATATTCAATTTTAATTATTAGTGTCTTGTTGTGCTGTCTTTGAGCTTTCTTCTTTTTTCGAATTTCTTACTACGTTTTCATGAACAGTTAGTTGCTCCTTACATTGATACCAATGAACGTAGAAGAAAAATTATTCAGATATCGTGAGATTTGGTCTGGTGTGATGTAGGTTTCGCAAAAACATTTTCCTTATCGTGCCAACGTTTCGATCTTTATTGAGATCATCTTCAGGGCTCAAAGTGTTTGTCTTCTGTGTAATTGTGCCATTCTTACGTGTCGTATTGAGAGTGCCCCTCAAGCTAATTTTAAAAGCAACCTGTTGTAATTATTCTATTAAAATTAGGCAAGAAAAGTTTTCAAATCTTGATAAAATGGAAGGATCTGCATATTGTATGATTCACGGTAAATTAAGTTATTAACGTAATATATGAACGCTTGAATTTGACGTCAGACTATTCCTTATTCGGTAAGTAATTAGTTTATTATTTATTTTGTGTGATATTTACTTTTAGTTGAATATTCGTCCAAATATATAATAAATATAAATAATATGTAATATAATGTAATAATAAATAATATACAAATATAAATATAATATGTCCATCCCTAATCGTAAAAAATAGGTTTAGAGTTTGTGTTGATATTTTACTGATAAAACAAGTAACTTTTGTTCGTGTAATCCCTGGTTTTAAAGGATTACGTTAAGCTTTTAGAGAACGAAATGATTAGTAGAAAAGGGAAAAAAGGCCGATTGGGTAAAATTCTCTCTAAACGTTTCGGAAAGGTTTCAAAATCCCATTCAAAATCGTCCATTAAACGTGGCCCGAAACCAGACGACCGAATATTATAACAGTCTATTAATCTCCGTCGGTCTGTTGGTCATTTAACAGGGGAAGTCGGATCGGACAGATCGGCGTCGGAGCGGTGCACTTCTTTTTTTACATAACAAAGAAAACTAAGCAGTGCAAACCACCGAGAGTTTGCGGCAAACGACCGCAAAGTGAAAGAAAAGCCGGGTTGTGCTAAACGGTGGCCGTCGCTCTGTTCAGTTGTATCTCGTCCCACGTAATCCCATTCGCGTTTCTGGACAGTCGAGACATTTAATAAAAGAAAGGCAATAGATGATTTTGCGTTGTGCAATAATATCGATTTTTAGGCTCAACCAATGAAAGAAAAAAAAATCATCAAAATGAAGACACTTAATACTAGTCAACACAATAATTGGCCAAAATAAGCCAAGTAAGGTTTTAATCCCTTTAATTGTAAAAATTCCTAAGGCAAATCGGTTGATGTTTCAGCTTTATACAAAGCCAATCGTTCTGCCGTGCCAAATTCTAATTTCAATGGCTGGTTAGATGGTTTGCTGAAGTATGGAAACCTTTGACAGTTGTTGCAAAGTTATTTTGTGTCTTACGTATACTGAGCGAGCATTGCAAAAGATAATCAAACGATAAAACTCTAGAGAAAATTTTTCAACTCCTTTTCGCCTTAAAAAAGATAGCCTTCATTAGGAAGTCAGGAGGAATTCCTCGTCTAGAAATTAATTTTGAATCCAACTTAAAATTATTTGTGGCCGAATGGCCAGCGAGATAGTCTAATTCAGATTCAATCCCTGTCCTTTTTAGCTTTAGTTTTAAATAGTAAGACAGGGTGAGAATGGCCCAAAATAATCGGGACGTGGTATAAAATGCCTAGCCCATGAACTTTCCCATCGTTTTATACAATCCACAAATCGATTTTTTGAATTTGAATTGGAATCGGAAATTCCTACTGTCTTTCCGTACTGTTATAAAGTTTCTGACGAGCTTATCCTAAAGTAAGCGCTTAGTCGCTTTCTATTCATTCTACAGTTTCAAAGTGCGTATTCTAAAGTTGTGACGGTTTTTACTGGTTTTTGTACATTTAAGAATTTTGGATGTGCTTAATCGAGGAGTTGGAAGAAATGCTTTCTCGAAATTTATGAAGGTTTTGACTTGCTTTCTCCACATTTATGAAGTTTCCGATTTGGTTACTTTAAGGTTATGAAGGTTCAGGAATACTTTCTCTACGAATTTTCTGATCTGGTTTGATTTGTATCAAGTTTCTGACGTAGTTAGTCCAAAGTTTTGAAGGTTTTAACAGACTTATTCAAAAGCGGTGAAGTTTCTTATTTTCTTAGTGGAAGGCCATGAAGTTCTGAAATGCTTATTTTAAAGTGTGAAGATTCTGACATGTTTTCTCTATGTTTAAAAAATTTCTTACATTCTTACTCAAACGACTAGAAAAAATAGTGGTTAAAATAGTAAATTTTTTATTAATAAAATATTTTTATAAAAATATTAAAACGTTTGTTCGGAATCTGAAAGACTGAAATATGCACCTTTGCACCACCTGGCCCTTTTTTAAAATAAACTGTTACAAAATATTAATGTCTGACGACGATTTTTTCAACCGCTGTGTTAACTCACCTGAGAAAGGATTAAAATAAATCCGAAACTGTATTTTTTTTTTTTTTTTTTTGAAAGATGAACTACTATCCCACCTTCGAGAAGGAAAAATCATAGGTTAAACTGTTGACGTCGAAATATAAGAAAACATTTTGTCGAATATAAATTTGTTGGCACTCTCAACACGACACGCAAGAATGGCACAGTTACACAGAAGACAAACACTTTGAGCCCCGAAGATGATCTCAATAAAGATCGAAACGTTCGCACTATAAAAGAAATGTTTTTCTTAAACCTTCATCACACCAGACCGCATATCACAATTTCTGAATAATAAATTTGTTGTTAAATTTTTTATCTATTTAATCATTCATTAGGCTGGTGATGGGGTATATGTTAAAAGCTTGGCATAACTATAGCCTAATGTACCAGCTGGCTTTTTTCCAACCTTCTTAAATTCAGTTATTAATTAAAGGTCGATCTCAGTTTAGATTCAAAGTACCAGAAAATAAATAGTAACTAAAAAATAAAACTACACTGATATAGGCATAGAGTTGCAAAAAACCTATACCGACTATAGAAAAGTAAATAAAAGGAAAGGGTATAAAGAAACGAGTCTGAAATAAAATAAAAGTTCTTTTGTAATATTCACTCCTAAGAGATAGGGGATCGGATGTGTTAAAAATTCATGCTGGTCACATTAAGACAAGGCGTTATTTTTTCGGTGTGGTCATAACTCGACCAATATAGTTTTATGTAATGGTCAAATGGGCATAAATGGCTCTTGAAATATAGGGCAGCCGTACGTAGGAAGGGACAATGTGGTTGACAACGGTATTCTTCGGCAGGTCGATAATTTCCGAACGATACCGCAAATCATCTCCTGAAAGTTACGAAATATCCCATCCTTATGAAACTGCCACGACTTCTATCGCCCGGGTGACGAAGGCCTCGTACACACGAAGCGTTTTATCAAAGTGAAATACTGACGTTCAAAGTGGAGCGAGTCTGGTCGAGATGCAAACTGAGTTAATCCGTCTGTTCGTATCAACGAGCGTTTACCAAAGAATATTCTTTTTTTGTCGAATCATCATGACGAAAATGTACCTTGTTGACAGCGGCGAAAGTGAAAAATGACCTGCATTTTGGAACGTGCAGTGTAGAGATTTTTTTTGGACGAGAGTACGCAACAGCAGAAGTCATATAAACTCCCAGGGTGTCGGTGTTTTTGAAAAAAAAAAAAAAACATTTGTAAGTATGTCGGGTTGGAATACAGGGCCGCTAGATTCGAACCCGGGACCTTTGTCTCACTGTGATGAACGCCGTGTCAAAGACTAAACCTTGCGGCCTCCGATGCCCGCAGTGTAATATAACTTTATTTGGATATTATTTTATATATTAATAATTAAGTCTTTGTCTGAAATAGTTAAAAAAAGTAAATTTCTAAAGAAAATGAAAAAAAGGACATGAAATTTTAGATTTTTAATTAACATTTCAATATCGCGTATTTTCTCCTGCCTCAATTACATCTTAAAGACGCCACGGCATTGAATGGTATGGTATGATAAAAAAGAATCGTAGTATGGGTTTGTCCTCTCCTAGTTCCTTAACTCAATGCAATAGACTCAATCCTTCTCCTTAGTGTATCGGGTCATTGACTGTCGCTGCTGCAATTTCACTCCCTAAGTCTGGAAGTTTTAACTTGTTCTGTGGGTTTTTTTAATAGTTCATGCAATGTGGAGGGAGAGAATCCCTCACATACCGAGGACTTGATGAAATATCGTCCCCAATCAAGTGTGAAAAACCGTCACCAGTTGACTTTCTAAAATAATGGAAAATGTAAGTTTGGGTATAAAGTCATGAGCATACTAATTATAAATCTATCTCTTAATATAGGATGGACCCGATACTTTTTTAGTTGTTGTCTTCTTAGTTTATGTTTATACCGACTTCTGAGTTTACAGAGATACTACAGACAAACAATTTCTTCGACTTCCATCATAAAAATGTTCTTTTCCAAGCATTCGAAATAGAAATGATAAATGATGGTGTGTGTTGTTCAATCCTTTTTAAAAAGATGGTTCCTACTCACAGTAAGTTGTTTTACAACGATCCGGATTTCGAGTCTTTTAGCTCATCATCAGGTTGAAGGACTTCTAGAACGACGTCTCTCGACACGCCGCCAACGCCAACGTTCCCATTAGCAGATGATTTTTTTTAATTTGAACGTCGCGTTAGCTGAGGTACCAGAGAGTCCACTTCGGCAATTCGTGTCGAGAGACGTCGTTCTAGAAGTCCTTCAACCTGATGATGAGCTAAACGGCTCGAAATCTGGATCGTTGCAAAACAACTTACTGTGAGTGGGAACTAACTTTTTAAATAACATTCGAAATGTATGTGATTCAACGCCCCATGTGTGCTAGAGTCAGACTTATCAAAGTCGGTGTTCAGGGAAGTAAGTCCGAGCCCTTTGCCAGGCTATAAACCGCTATTTTAATTATATTTTCGTTCTCTTGCTCCTTTTGACAATAGATCTTTTGAACAAATTGCTAAATTGTGAGTATGATTTTCCTCATTCCAAGTCCTCGACGCTCATTTATATAAATAAATTTCGTAAATTTTTATTAATTGGCGGCTTTAGGTGCTATACTGATAATTGTAGATAATTTCCCTTCAGTTTGATCACCTGAATTTTTTTATATCGCTACTTTTAACGCGCCTCTTGAAAATGTTAAGATATTCAAAAAAATTGTTAATTTTCGGATTAGTTGTTTATTATAGGAAAATACTAGCTGGTACTTTAAGGGCTCTCGCTTTGAAACAGTCAGTAAGTATAAATATTTCGGCCTAATTTTCACTCCTAAACTTTCACTCAATGTTCATCTCAAGCGGAAAACTCCTACTGCAAAATATAAAATAAATTCAATTTGGGCTAAATTCACTTCCAATAACCTTGTCCCGGTGTGCAGCAAATACAAGCTGTTTTTGGCTGTTTGCCGCTCGATTGTGTCATACGCTTCCCAGGCTTGGAGTTTCCAGCGCTATGAAACAGTTGAATCCCTACAACGCTATTTTTTCCGTAAAATTTATCACCTCCCCCCTTTCACGCCTTACTGCATGATCTACCTCGAGAACTCAGTTGAACTTTTGTTTCAATTTACATTACATTTACATACTTCGTATGTCTGCAGGGTCCTAAACCTACCGCCTTCCCAAGAATACAGCGCTGGAAATCATAAGGCCCAAAATAAAATGGTTTTCTTCCTGGAATAACTTGGTTCAACAATTTCAGCGTGAATGACAAATTTTCCCAGGACAATTTCAAAGATTGACCACTTTTACGCTCAAAATTCATTATCAATATCCACAATTCTCACACAATGAAATGTGTTCATCATGTTCAAAATTTCTCTAGGTTTTTCCTGTATAAGGACCTTAACATCAGCCAACATTTCTTGAACATCGCGCAAAATTTTAAAATTCCGTCCATTCCGCTATCTCGGTGGTTTTTCAAAATCAGGTGCGAGTTACTGTACCTTAATTATAACCCCACAAGAGTCGATAGTTCCGATAGGTGCTCTCTATGCAGCAGGCTCGAGAAGATTGGGTTCATTTTCCAGCAGAATGCCCAGTTTTAGCGGAATTCCGATCACCGCATATAGGCTTGCCTACGTTGACGAGTGAGCACCTAATCTCATTATTAAATAACCCCGAGTCTTTAAATCAAGTAAAGTTTGCGGTGGAAGCCTGGAACGCTTGTTTTTTATTTCAATTATTAAATATTTGCTGTATATATCAGTCACCCTGGTTATTTACATGTGCATAGATATGTTGTTAATTTAGTTTACTTATATATTTTTTCTTCCTATTTTGTTTATTTCTTACAAAAAAATGTGTTCCTTGTTTATTAAAAATTTATAGTCCGAACCCGGCAGACGGTTGATAACCATTGCCGTTATGTGCTTTTTGGTTATCTACAATTTTTTTACTCTCTTTTGTTTATCTAATAAATTACTTTTTCATTCATTCATTCATACTAGCTTTGTTTGTTGTAATAAATTATTTTTAAGAGAATATTTAAAGACAGGATCTGTTAAGAAACTTTAAAGCTCTCTATTTGTATTAAACAGCAGGCTCATCGAAGAGTGGCGATTTTTATGGGTATTTCAAAAAACCATTAATTATTGTGTTTATAAAGGCCAATTCTTTAGTTTTGCGCAAATGTTGCAAAGGATCTGTTGTACAATTATTAAAGAACATGGCTGTTTCTTAACCATTTTATGTAGTTGTTGCCAAATTTTATGTAGACATTTTCTTCTTCAATGATAGGCCATTGTAACATTCTGCTTATTATCTCTAAATTTTCACATTCCCATTTGATTTTAATATCTCACTAGCTGTTGAAGAATTTTTAATGGAATTTGGACAATTTTATGAATAGTGCAACCCTGGTTTTTGGGCCATTTAAGGCATCAATTGCGAACAGGCACCCAAAGTATATTTGCATTTTAACTTTATTGTAAAATTCCACGTTTTCCCTGTCTGCAGTTTGGTATCAGCAATTATCCGGCTTTACATTGAGCTGGAAGGGCGGATAAACTGTCCAATCGATTTCACGCTGAAACAAATTTTGTTCTGACTAAACGGATTTTCAAGAAAATCAAACTTGTGTTTTGAACAGTATGTGTTTTAATTATTTTAATTGAATGCCAATAATTCACAAATAGATTTTTTCAACTGTTCAATCACCGATATTAAATGACGATTTTCCGACAATTTTTTTTTTCAAAATTAATCGTCAGCAACTTTTTTGTTTTTGAATTTTTGTGTTTTATTATTATTTTATTAGCATTTCTTCTTAAACAATATTATTCTCCGTTATATTTTTATATAAGTATATTTTTAAATAATGCTAAGTTCAACTTAAATTTTTTTTTATTCTAATATGTTAATTGTGGTGATTTTTTAATTTAAACAACGTTTGTAAATCCCAGGCTCTGAAGATGATCTCGGTAAAGATCGAAACTTTGGCACGATAAAGAAAATATTTTTCTGAAACGTACATCACGCCAGTCGGCATCTCACGATTTCCGACTAATATGTTAATATTATTAAGAAAACTTGTGTATAAATTAATCTCAAACTATGTATATTTTTAGTCTAATATGTTAATATTATGAAGAAAACTTATGTTTAATTTGGTCTCAAACTATGTACATTTTTGGTTTAATATGTTAATATCATTAAGAAAACTTATGTATATTTTCATTTCCATCTATGTATATTTTTAGTCTAACATGATAATATTATTAGGAAGACTTATGTATAAATTAATTTCAAACTATGTATATTTTTAGACTAATATGTTAATATTATTAAGAAAACGTATGTATAATTTAGTTTCAAACTATGTATATATTTTTAGTCGAATATGTTAATATTACTGAGACAACTTCTGTATAAATTAATTTCAAACTATGTATATTTTTAGCCTAATATGTTAATATTATTAAGAAAACTTATGTATAATTTAGGTTTGAACTATGTATATTTTTAGCCTAATACATTAGTATTACTAACAAAACTTCTGTATAAATTAATTTCAATCTATGTATGAATGGACTCTGTTTGTATGTCAAATAAAATAGAATAAATATCATTTCTCTCAATAATTGTGTGTTGATCTTGTTTTCCTTCTTTCGAAAACCTTACAAGTCAATGAATTTATTTATTAAAATCGGGAGACTGTGAGTGTTGGGATAAAATAACAAATCGATTTCAATTTAAGTAATTTTTAACTTGAAATATAAATAAAATGTGTGATGGTAGAAGGAGAGATGTACGAAATGAGCTGCCTTATTGCGCTTGGTTATACTAACCCGCACTACAGAAGTGCAGTGGATTATTGCCTACTCTAAGTGATAAGGCAATTTTCTCGGTTTGCATTACATCTACAATTGTACTTAAAAGTTTTTATTGGTCAAAGTCTGATTACGGATTGTTACGGATATTTTTCATTTTACAAATTATTGCAATATTTAAAAAAAAACTTCTTTCAAAAATTCATTTTTTTTCTTGGGAGTTCATGAGTATTTATCTTCCCTTTTTTACTCAAATTTGAGCAATATATGATATATCGGGGCAAATGGCCGTTACTTGTCTGGACTTTACGCAAGCTGTATCGTTTTATGTATCATTATCATTTATATATTTTTATTTAAATTTAAAAGCGATTTAATTTTTTAAATTTAATTCTGGTTGCTCCAATTTAAGTTTCAATTGTATCGAGCCACCAGGGAAAAAAATAATTTTAATACTTAAATATATTTTTATATTTAGGGTTTTGAATGTTAAAGTTTTGAAAATTAAAAACATAGTGATTTGTCTGAGAAAGGAAAGAGTTGACATCTCGCGTTTACTTGTTTTTGAAATATTTCATATAAACTTAGCAAGATTTTTCTCCGTTATTTTTGCCAGGGGGGGGGGTTGAAATTATGAAGGAGTCATTTGATAAAATTGGGATTGTTGTAGGTGTAACGTAGTTTTCAAAAGATCTCCCATCTATTAATCATTTTAGTCCGCGTCCGACAACGAAATGTGATAATGAGAGGTACACAGATTTTAATTGATATTCAAGGGGCTTCGTTTCAATTCTTTGCCTAGTCCTAAAAAATGATCTCGATGGGTTTTTTAATTTTGCAAGTCTTTCTTTAACAGCATGATTCGTTTTTGTTTTCTCACAATGAGTAACACACAGTCACAATGTAGAGAGTTCGAAACGGGCATTCGCGGTTTTTGGACCGCATAGAGTTTATCTTTATGTGCGCTGTTAAAGTGGCGTTGTCGTTTATAATTTTGTAATTTGTTGAATGGTGTGTGTTGTACTCGAGAATATTGTTTTATTAAAATACATAGGGGTATTATAATGGTTTGGAATTTTGGTGGATTCACTGGACTTCTTGTTGTTAATATTAGATAATACAAAAGAACATTTGTTATATATTATGCTTCTAATTTTATCTATTTTTTCTGGATTAAATGTCATAATGAGGTTACTTTAAGAGGAACGTAAACATTTAAAAATATTAAAAATATAATTTCTTTATCTATCGTAGTTATCAGTTCTTTCACGGTGTCAGAATTTAGTCCGTCTAGCTTTAGTCGAATATAAACTAAGTTTCCTAATTTTCGAAATATGTTAACCAATTATATGGGGGATTTTTTAGAATTGAAGAAGAGTTTCATATGACTATTCAGAAATCGTGAGATGCGGTCTGGTGTGATAAAGATGATCTCAATAAAGATCGCAACGTTGATACGATAAAGAAAGTGTTATTCTGAAATCTACGTCACACAAGACCGCATCTCTCGATTTCTGCATAAATATTTTGGATTGTATAAATTGCCTTTTTTCCACAGCCTACATGGCATTTGTTAAATTTAAACTAAGTTTGTAAATCCCAGGCCCTGAAGATGATCTCGAAAACGGTCGAAATGTTGGCACGATAAAGAAAACGTTTTTCTGATACCTACATCACACTAGACCGCGTCTTACGATTTCTTAATAATCATCGCTTAACGGTCATTAATCACCACACATCTCGTATGACCTTCAATCAGCGAAATTTTATTTCAACTGTTTCATTGAAGTTAGTAAAAGATTTATATTATGCGAAATAAGTACATTTCTGGCAGGAGCAATTAGGCTGCTTTTAGTTTTTTATGAATAAAACATTATGATTGTAATCTCGTTCAATAATATTTTTGGCACACATAAGCTGTATGCAGATTCCAAAATTTCACAAAAGAAGGCTAGTTCAGATGTGTATCCATCGAAAAAAGGAATGTGATCGTAGTCATCTTTTGTTATTTTATAATTAATTTTTGAACATGCTACAAGGAAAGATTAATTTGGGAGGTTTAATAAGCGAAAGATGGCTACTTACTCCTACGGCAGTGTTCTTCTCCAGGTTGCTGATTCTTCTTTCTTTAGCGATTTTCAAGCCGTTTCGTCCTGGATGAGACAAATCCGAGCTGCAGGAATTTCTTCTGCCTTGGCTTAACGAGAAGTTACTTTGAAACGCGATCAAAGCACCGATGTACACGCTAAAAGTTCCGTTGAGTCAAATGGATGCAACAGCGGGACAAATGGTCACTACTTTAACACTTTAGCTATTCGCGGTTCCAATTCCGGGCGCCAGTTAAGTAGTCGCTCGAAGAAGGCTTTTAAAAAAGAGGAAACTTTATTGTCAAACCGTTTTTACAAATCTGTGCCACGTTACATTCTGAAAAGGGGTTAAAGCTTGCTCCTATGTGATTTTTTTCTCGAGTTGTAGCGATTTCAAAAAATGAAAGTTAAGTAATCGCTCGAAGAAAACATTTTAAAAAAAGAAGAAACTTTATTGTCAAAACTGTACAAGGTTTAATTTTAAAAGGACAGAATAACGGGCAGAAGGCTATCGTACGAGTAAGGCAAGTTTTTATACTAGCTTAAAGAAATACTGATTAACATGATGGGCGGCCGTCTGGACCCGTGAGACTTTGCTGACTTGTTGATCTGAGGGGCGTTCAATTGCTCATAATGCATTGAGCTGATTGATTGAAGCGCAACGACACGTCGGGAATTGACAGAACCGTGTCAATCTCCCTTATATGCTTCCTGAGGTCGGAAGATTCCTGAGTTAAGAAAATTTGCGGAATTGAGCCTTGACTGAATTCATCGACTTCGCATCATATCTTTTTTTTCAACGCTAGTGAACCTTTATTTTATTTTTTATACATTTATTTATTTTTATTAATGAATGCGTTTGGTAATTTATTTCTTAGTTATAATAATGTGCTAAAGCACGGCAGAGCCGCTATTCTTTTGTTGTTGTTCTTTTTTTTATATTTTATTAAAAGTCCTTTTTATATACAATTGTAATCAAATCATTTATTTTTTTATTCCTTGTCATTATTCTTCAGACGGGTAAAAATCCAGAAAATTTATGTCGTAATTTTTGTCAATAATACGACAAAGTTCATCATAAGTGGTGGTACTAGGTCCTTTTTCTTCTTTATCCATCTCACATTCTTGAGAATGAGGTCTGTGTTTCTATTTCTCTCACTATCTCAGTCTCTCTTTCTCTCTAACTTTTTTCTTTCTCTTTCCTTCTTTAACTTACTCTCTCTCTCTCTCTCTTCTCTGTCTCGGTTTTTGTCTTTTCTTTCTTCTATCTTTTTATCTATCTATCTCTGTATTATTATCTATTTATAATCTCTAATTAAGTCTATTTATCGCTTTCACTTTCTAACTTTTTCTCTTTCTTTCTCATTGACTCAAACTCTCTTTCTCTTTCCCCCTTTAACTTTCTCTGTTTGTCTGTCTGTCTGTCTGTCTCTCTCTCTCTCTCACTCTCACTCTCTTTCTCTCTCTCCTCTCTACCTTACTCTACCTTACTCTTCCTCTCACATACTGTCTTTTCTCTCTTCTATCTCGTTATCTATTTTTATCTAGCTATCTCATTATCTCTATATATATTTCTATATATCTCCACCTATAGCTCTCTCTTTCCCATTCTTTTTTTCTCTTCCTTTCCCTCTTTCTTCTTTTTCTCTCATCCTCTCTTTGACACACACACACACACACACACACACACACACACACACACACACACGCGCACACACACACGCACACCGAACAATGTATACGTATTACTACTGGCATTCTTTTTTTGAAAAATAGTAAACTCTGTCGACGAGACGGAGTCAATATGTGCGTGACACGAAATTTAAAAATGAAAAATTAGTTCGATTTTGATTGTTGTTGTTTTTTATTTTTAACGAGGATTTGCAAGAGCAGAAGTCATATAAAACCACAGTGTCGATGTTTTTGAAAAACATCCCATTTGTATGTATGTCAGGTTCGAATGCAGGCCCGCTGGATTCGAACCCAGGACCTTAAGCTTACGATGATGAGCGCCGTGTCAACGCCAAACCGTTGCGACCACCGACGCCCCCATAGATTGTGCTGGTAGGTAATATTATTTACACTAATAACATACAACACTGCTTAAAACAATACCTTAATATCTGCCTTTTCATATTTTTTCTCGAATTATATGCTTGGCAATAAAAACTATTATTATTTGTAGAGCATTTTAGGCATTTTAAATAAGATATATGAAAAACAAAAGGTGGCCAGACTGTTAACTATAAAGATGAAATGAAAGTGTGCACAATTTGAGGGATAACTGTAAAGTTGGTGTTTTGATTTAACGTTATTACTTACGATAGTTGCAAGGGCTAGGTTTCTAACGGCCATGGTGATGCCATTCCAGCTGGATGATCAATGAACTTGCCTCGAAGGCAGTCCAAGGTTTAAATAGTCCCTTTATGGACCAACGGTGTCTAAAATGACTACGGGATTTCGACAATTACAGCCAACTGAAAAGGAAGTCAAACTGAGGGAAAAGAACCGCCGGAAAAAGTAGAAACGGAAACACCTCCGGTAATTCAAAGTCACTTTCATCCGAAATCTCTCTTTTTAAAACGAGCTGTCGTATTTCCCGCGACGAATTTGTGCATTTAGATCAAAATTCCACCGCTGAATGTTTGTTTCCCAAGAAAATGTCGGGTTCTTAATACAAAAATTATGGATAATTTGTTCAAAAAACGAGCAACTCATGGCTCTAGAATTTACCACAACGACCATTCCAGCCCTAACAATTTTATTGTTATCAGAAAGCCAAAGCACGACGGAAATTTCCTAAAATACTGGCACACATAAATAGCCTAATGCAACAGAGTGCTCCAAGCCATTACAGATAACGAGGCAGCAGAGCACATAGCTTAAAAGGAAGTCTCGGACGAACACATCCAAACATTTATTTCGTGGCCATAAACATGAGCCATATTAATATACAGGTAGAATCTTGGGTTATGGAAAACTCATGAAACACTGAACAAAAGGTAATCAAAAAGATTTGCAAGAAATGCGACGGAAAACCTAGGAAGCCATTTTCCGTAATAATGACTACTTCATACACTGAAAAGAATTGGTACTTATTGTACTTAATTGTGTTAATTTCAGGAAAATCGTTGCCAGAGGTTGAGCACAACAGAAGAAATTGAAAATGCAAAGGAAAAATTCCTACGTCATTAAAAGAATGTATTTACTAGCGTGAATGTTTTGTGAAAAGTTACGTGGATGTCGAGGAATAACGAATATTTCATTAGCTCGGCAAAAGGAAATGGATGAATGAAATTCTATACATACTGCATGAATGTATTTATTAGCACAAATTTGAACGTCGACTTTTTATTTAGTTGTAGGAGCAGGACCTCAGTCAGCCCTGCCAACTGCCAATTGTAGATTAGGTAATAATTTTCTTATCGTGAGTGGGTATTATTAGTGCGGCTGTAAGTATCGAAGTATTTCTAACAAACGACGTGTGGGATGGTAGGAACGAGCAACTAGACACTCCTCTTTTTGGTTGGTAGGAAACAAAATTAAAAGAAGAGATATAGTGAATGACATAGAGGTAAAGTTGAAATGAAACAAAGAAAAATGCGAGATGCTTATATACGTGAGGTGCTGGCAATGGCTCTAGCAGTTTGGCGGCCGAAAAAAAAGAAAAACTTGGATAAGTCCAAAAGCGAACTTTAAACTAACTTTATGCCATCAGCTAATATGCAGACCAATTTTGTAAGACCAATACAAAACTTAAAACTTCACCAGTCCAAGTAAAGTAAAATATAAAAGTGAAATAATTCTTGTATTCCAGGTTGGGTGTTACGTACGAGCGATCAAACCACTTTATAATACTTGCTCACACAATTTTCAATTAATAAGCCACGCGCTACGTTGGGATTTGAACTCTGGACCGGTAGCGTGGCCAATCTAGACTGTCTTATCACTCCACCACCGCGGTTCCCTTCAATAGTTCATCCAAGAAGGTCGACCCATTTGATTTACTAGGCCTTCAATAGAGGTGTAACCAAAATAGGACCAAAATGGTTTTGCAATTTTAAAATCGAATCGTATGATTCCTAAGAAAAGCCCATAAATCAAATTGATGGCCTGTCATTCATCGGTGTAACGGCTACAAGCTAAAGCCTGACCACAGACCACAGCGACGATAGGCGGACGAGACACGAGAGTTTCTTAATAATAATAAAAATAAATTTATTGCACACAAAAAGAAAAAAAATTACATATAATTCAAACAAGAAAGTATACTTAATACGGCAAAGTAACCGTCTGCCGGAGCTTGGATTAATTACTGACTAATCTTGTAAAATAAACGTTCAAATGGATTAAACTAAATCTATGCTAAGTGTAACATCTATAACAAAATACCAAATCAAAAGGACACAAAACTGAGAATTAAAAATCAATGATCCGAGAAATCTGTGACAGGAGAAACAGAAACACCAAATATCAATTGAAAGAGCGGGGGCAAAGAAATTGGGAAATGTAAAGAGAAAAGAATTACTAATTAAATTCGTTTACTATTAGCCTTCGATAGGCCCAGGTCGCTTTAGCTCTATCCAATCTGGTCCGTTGAGCGATCTTCTGCATCTGTCCGTTGATACGATTCTTTCGCCGAACGCAGATAAACGGCAGGGGGAGAGAATGGGGCATTCCGCGACAAAGTGATATTGTCTTCCTTTACCCGGTAATTGCATGACTCACACTCCTGTTGACGGCTTATGTCGTAGATTCAGCAATTCTCCCCTCAGTTTTAGGATCCAACGTATGTCTGTAATTTTCTTATTTGGCTTTTTGGTCCCCCAACCAAGCTGGCACATCTGAGAATAGGCGGACACGAGCGTTTCTTGTTATTTATTTTAAAGCGTTCTTTTCGGAATCCAAAGTTTCCAATTTCTTTTTTGAAAATAGATTTTTTTTAAATCCTGATATAACAGTAAAACGTTTAATTAATAGGCCATGTTTTTTTATTTGGATAATGGAAAATCCGAGTAAAACCGGTGACAATAACTTTGACCGAGCTGATCTCGTCGAAAGTGAAAGTGTCTGAAGGGTCAAAGCCTTCACCGGTGCGGTTTGTCATTTTAAGAACTTTCACAGCGTTCATACGAAGGCGCAACTTCTAATCTTAAGTAGCTTAAATTGACAGCATTAAAAAAAGCAAGTATTCCTTTATTTCTTTTTGGGAAAAGTGATGACAAGCTTTTGTAAGTTCTGTAAGCTCCTACACCAATTCTAATTACGTTTTGATTTATTTCAAACCAGAAAATTATGGAAAAAATTATCCATTTTAAAAAATATTCAAGAATGTAAAAAAATTCAAAATAAAAAGCCATTTCCATTCTTACAGTTTATGGTTAGCAATTTACAACAAGTTCGGTGTAGTATTTTTTCCAATTGGACCATTCTTTATCATAAACTTTATGCTTTCTTCGTAATAAATTTTCTTTTTCGTTCCTCCGACCAAACATCCTTCATTTCTGACAATTTTAATTTTATTAAGCATTTAAGGGTAGAATTAACAATGAGTTAGAAGTTTCTTTAAGATTAAAAACGTTCGCATTATTGTATGTTGTAAAAATAACCTTAATTATTTACCTTTAATAATCTGTAATATTAATTCTAAATTTTATGGTTTGCGAAATTGTAACCTAAATCTCAATTCATTAATTAGTACAATATTATGAACATAATTTTAATTTCAGTAATAAGAATAATAATAGTAATATAATAACATATAATATTAATATGGAACATATCAGTAGTACATAAAATAAATTAAAAAAGAAAAACGTTTTTTAAGTCATAACTTATTTTTATTATTAATATTTATTTAAGAATATCTTATTTTCATTATTTGTAATTTAAATTAAACAAATTGAAATGTTTCCATTAATTATTTTAATTTTTTTTTCTGGCATTAAACCAGGATTTTCTATTAAAGTAATGATAAGACGCACGGTCGTGATGTGTTGCGGGTTTAGCATTGCTTGATTTAAGGCAATAATTGCCATAACTTAATATTGGGTAAAAGCAGCTTAAAGGCGCGTTCTCATGATGAACGATTTTTTTTAACTTTGAGAGATCAAATAATATTAGACTAAATATCTTGTAAGAATATTTGACTAAACAAAGTTGATCAACTCGTCCAAGTCTAGACTTCTTTTCAAGTTAATTTATTTACATCATTAATTCACTAATTTCGTGGTCCGCTTGGCCAATTAATAAATGACAATTAGTTGAGGTTTTTAGTTGAGATGAACAAAAGTTAATGGCACGGGAGGGATTCGAACCCACGACCTTCGGCGTATGGCAAAAGGAGGGAAAATTCATAAGGTGAGGTTGAGATGAGGAGTTGATGTCCGAGTGGATCGAGGTCACGAGAGCTCAGGAGGTACTCAGGTGGTAGAGTCGTGGGTTCGAATCCCTCCCGTGCTATTAAATTTTGTTCATCCCAACTAAAACCCTGATTTTATTTAAGTTGAAACATGCCATCCGAGTTAACAGTTCAACTTTACTTTGTGAAAATGCACTGTATTGGAAAAGAAGTGGAACTTGCTGATTTGAAGTGAGAAAATTAAGAGGATTGCATAAGAAAATGGTTTCAAAAAATAAAGAGTTGATCAATTTTAAAGTATGAAGAATACCTTATTCAGTTTACTTTACTTTCAAAAAATCTCTAGATAAAAGAAAAATATTGCAGGTTAATTATAACTTGGTCAGTAAGGCACTAATTATCACAACAAATAAAAGTCGTTTTATGAACTGAAAATTGATTTTATACTTGGGGGTTTGAAAAATTAGTTCTATGATTAAATTTTTTCAAAAATTTTTAGAGATGAACATTGGCGAACATTTTTCAAAAAAGTGGCATAAAGAGGAAAAAATCTGGTCCATAAAGGCCAAATGATTGTGATGTAATTGTTAATTTAGAAAAGCAGCATTGGTCCAACCATCCAAGGAAAAATTTAATCGTTACACTATCTTCCTGAGAATAAAGAATTTCGATGAGACCTAGCGGCTCTGGAAGCTTCATTTCTCCTCTCATATTCGCAATAATAAATAAATCTATTCTCAATACATACACAAAGGAACATAAGACGAGATATCGAAAACACTAAAATTACCACTAAAAATCGGAACAGAGGACGTAAAACCTCGCCGCCTCAGGATCAATACTCACATCGAGGGGCAATCTTACACGTTCCCTATATAGAGCCAAGGAATGGAACCTGAAGATAGATCTAATACCCCCAGAAGTTTCGTACTTGGCCTAACAAATCTATTTGACAAACTATTGAATTTTAATCACTAACTACATTATGAATCTGGGTAATACAACTAACATCAATCTAAGTTTTAAGAATACACTTGTTGAAATTTGCCTTTTTTGTTCAATTTCTTACAAAGCTGATTGAAAATAATAATGAATTAAGTGCGGAAAGCTTAAAAAACATAATTATTTAGAAATCGTGAGATGTGGTCTGGTGTGATGAAGGCTTCAGAAAAACATTTTCTTTACCGTGCCGACGTTTCGATCTTTATTTAGATCATCTTCAAGGCCTTGGATTTACAAACAATTTCACTGCCCCTTTCAACAATACGTGCAAGAATGGTACAATTACACAGAAGACAAACACTTCGAGTGAGTAGAAATACTTTGGTTGAATATATAAAAAAACTTAATTTGCATTGTATAAATTCACTTTTCCACATCACAATTTGAAGTGAATAAGCTGTATATTAGAGTATTTGCTAAATGTAAACAATGTTTGTAAATCCTAGACCCTGAAGATGATCTAAATAAAGATCGAAACGTTGGCGCTATAAGGAAATTGTTTTTCTGAAACCTACGTCACACCAGACAGCATCTCATTATCTCTAAATAATTATCAATTAACGGTCACTAATCACCACACACTTAAAGAAATAATTGGTCTTACCTTAGAGCTACGAGAAACTTGTAATTTGTATTTATGGACAACTTAGAATATTTCATATATTTGTAAGTTGTTAAAAATCCAGCTAACATTTTTACTTCAACATGTCTTTAAACGGGTTCATTCCCACAGTACTAGTAATATATTATTTTGTGCAAAACGTAAATTGCGTTTGTTATCTGTAAGCGTCATAAAACATAAAACACTTTTCCTGTAAAAATTATATATTATTATTACATATGTGTAATATCTATAAAAAACGAAACGAAAAGTTATAAATAATGTGTTTGAAGAAAAAGAAAATATTTTTTTAGAATAAATTTTTAACGCCTCAGAACCACTGTGCATTGGTATTTCAGCGACAGAAAATACTTATAAATTTGGATAAAAAAAAAATAAAATAAAATGCGGTTGTTGTAACCTCTCCTGTTGTGAACCTCTGTGAACAAGGGACGAAAATTCATTTTCTTAACTAATTTTTTATGACCATAAAAAATAAAAATCTGCCCATGAGAAAGATTCTAGTTTAAACGCTTGTGAACAAAATTGAGATATTATAACATAAGATCTAAGCGGTGACGAACCTTAGTTTGGCCTTTTTTTTTGTCATTTTTATCTGCCTATTTTCACTGGCTTAGACTTTTATGGTGCAAATTATTATGCAAAGATTCTTTTCAATATGTACAAAAATTATACAGCCTTGTAAAAATTAAAAATTAAACATTGTCTTCTATTCAATAGTTTTTGTGGTCCGCTTGACAATTATTAAATTTTTTTTCAAGTAAAAACCTGAATTAATGGAAATATTGTCTTCTATGTTATTCTGTGGCTTTCCTAGAAATATGAAAGTATTGGGGTATTTTTCTCATTTATACAATATATCGTATGCTGAAACAATGAATCTAGTCAGTATAGGCTTTTCAATGAACCAGCACAGGTGCAAAGTAATGCGGGTTTAGTATCGCCCGTCGTTAAGGCAATAATTAACTTCCCATTAATTTTTTAAGTTGTCAGATGGTTAGGGATGGTTAGGGAACAACATTTGCGAAACATCTCTCTGAAGTATTCAAACCTCATAACATAATGAACACTGAACACGATAAATTTATAACAGATTCATTTGAGACACCTATGCCCCTAGATCTGCCACCGAAACCAATAACTCCAAAACAAGTATCACAAGAAATACGACAGCTTCCTAAAAAGAAATCACAAGTTCTACAAGAACTTCCCAAAAAGGCAGTCGTCTTTCTGACTTCTTTATTTAACGCAATTTTGAGGACTACACACTTCCCCATACAATAGAAACTTTCTTACATTAAAATGATCCCAACGCCCCATAAAAATTTAAGCTCCACATCATCTTATCGTCCTATTAGTTTGTTACCCGTTCCTTCTAAATTATTCGAAACATTAATTTACAAAAGAATTATCTCTATTGCTACTTCGAACAACATCTTACCAGACCATCAATTTGGCTTTCGAACCCATCATTCCACCACTCATCAACTTCACAGACTGACAGATTTCATTTCTTCGTGTCTCGAGCAGAAACTGTACGCGACTGGAGTGTTTCTAGATGTTTCTCAGGCCTTCGACAAAGTATGGCATGAGGGATTATTACATAAATTAAAATTATTTTTACCCCAGGTATATTATCTTATTATACAATCATACCTTAAAGAGAGATTTTTCGCAGTAAACCAGGGTACGGAGACTTCTGGGATGGAAGAAATACTTGCGGGTGTGCCACAAGGGTCAATACTCGCTCCGCTGTTGTACACAATTTTTACTTCTGATATGCCCACAAATGAGAATACACTTACCGCCACATACGCAGATGACACCGCCATATTAACAAGCCATCTCTCTTCTACACAAGCTTCACTCATGTTACAAAACCACATATCAACAATTGAGAAATGGAGCAATCTTTGGAAAATAAAGTTTAATCCCTCAAAGTCACAACATATCACCTTTACACTCCGTCTTGAGACTTGCCCTAGCATATACTTATACAATAAACCTATTCCACAATCCGACAAAGTTAACTATTTAGGACTTACATTTGACAGAAGACTAACTTGGAATCCACACACACGATTAAAAAAACAGACACTGAACAAACGATTTAAAATTCTTTATTACCTACTCAACAGACAATCAAAATTACCATTAAAATCAAAACTTTCGACATACATATACCTACTCAAACCAATTTGGATGTATGGGTGCCAAGTATATGGATCGGCCAATTATTCCAATATTCAAAGATTACAAAGTTTTCAATCCAAAATTTTAAGACTAATTGTTTCTGCACCATTTTATGTCAACAATAATACACTTCACAGAGATCTTCAAATCCCAACAGTTTTTTCGTCCATCAAAACATATTACAGACGTTTTTATAGTAAATTACAAAATCACACCAACACACAAATACAATCACTCCATTCCCCACAATTACCACGTAAACGTCTGAAAAGAATATGGATAAGAGACCTCTTAAATGATTAATATCATTTCATTAATCCAGAGCGGCTGCCAGTGGGTAGCTTTCTCTATAACGCCCATAATGCCAAACACACAGTCTGAAATCCAATCTGCTGGTTGTATATCATGCATGTACAGTTGTAGATATAAATAAATGAAGTCAAAAAAAAATATATATATATCGTATGCTGAAACAATGAATCTAGTCAGTATAGGCTTTTCAATGAACCAGCACAGGTGCAAAGTAATGTGGGTTTAGTATCGCCCGTCGTTAAGGCAATAATTAACTTCCCATTAATTTTTTAAGTTGGCGTTAAAATATTAATTATGAGGTTTCACTATTTTATAAATTTTCAAGCTAAAAAATGTTAAAATAATAATATCTTTTATTATTTTGTTATAGCATTTATTTATTTTTACTAGTTTTGGTAACCTGTACTTGTGAAATATTTCTCCTGAGAAGAAGTGTTTCATTATTGTTGTTTATTTTGTTGATATTTTTTATTTCAAAATAAATATTCAGATTGTCATAATTTAATTATATTTACACTTTTCAACCTTATGCCTGAATAATAACCCCTCCACCATACACCAAGCTCATCGCGTTGAAACCCCCCCCCCCTAATTGAAGTAGTGCCGCCCGTTTGTCTGTTTGATATCTCACAAGCATTTCAGAGCGTACAGGGGACTTGGGCCTGCTGTACAAACTTAACCATTCCATCTCAAGTCCGCGGTTATAGCGACGCGCAAATTTTTCCCACACCAGCGATTTAGGTTCAAATCCCGGCGTAGGCCATAGCTTTTTAATCCAACATAATATTGAAAAATATCTACATCTGTTGTGTACAGAATTTCTTAGCAAAAACGCTTTAAAGTTAGTAAAGCTTTAAAATTTTAGACAGAAAACTAGGGCGTTACCCTTGTCAAAGAAGAGTTAACGTTTTCGGTCTAATAAAAGCAATCCCCTTAACAAATTCCAAAAATAAATTAATTAAACTGCAAGCTTAAAATCAGCCAGTGTCGTTGTCTATTCTCCTCTGACATTTCAGAATCGCGAAGAAGCTCATCTTCCATATCTCCGAACGTATATTTCCTAAGGTCGTCATGCAGGATCATGTAATGCCATAGCGAAAATTGGTCTGGCTCCACGTGGAAGTAGTTAGGCCGATTCGTGTCATCATTTACATCCTGGGAGTTTGAATCGTGTAGCAGGTAAGGAGAAAGGAGACCCGAGTCAAGGCTAGGAAAGTGATACCATTCATTACGTTCCCACTGTCTACCTGATGACTATCTTAATTTTATATTTATGCTAGTCAATATTATTATTTTTTAAATATCTATTTAATAATTGAGATGTTTGATTTCCATCATAAAAATAGTTTTTATTAATAATTCTAATAGAAATTTAACACTATAAAGTCTTCATATCTACCGATTTTACAACATGAAATTTTTTGTAGTCCTTCATTAAGAAGATAACAATGACGTAATTGAAATAAACATTTTTAAATCTACTTTCTTTTAGGACTTCATGCATAATTTATTTTGATTGAATAAAACAGTTTCTGGGCATTTTCTCTCTGGGAAAGGACCGTGTCTTCTTGTAAACGAATGCTTCGGACGATCCTCGACCGCTACTTTTCACCGATAGCATGACGACTTGATGATCTCACTTCCCCCATTCGAAACCTCAAGCCCGATCGATCGTATAAAAGGTTGCTTTGCACCTAATGATTTCAGACCGATTTCAGAGGCTCCGGAGTCGGGAAAAGTCTTGAAAACCGTAGCTTTTAGCAGAGGGATAACAAAAATGCAACAAGTTAACAGGGAAGTAAAATTTTACTCGGAATCGCATGCCCGTTCGGTATTGGGGACCTTGAATTAACCGTGATTTTTAGTGAAAAAAGATTTTACACTATCTCTCGATAATTTTAAATTTTATAACTTCAATTGTTTCCATAATGATTCGCCAGGAACGAAGAGTTCACCTTTCATCAGTTTTTGAAATGAAAAATGGGCCTGATTTATGACATCTCCCAAGTGAAAGAGCTGATAACGGCATGGATTCCGAGGAAAAGGTGAAAGTAGTTCTGTACACACATTAACGCTCAATTTAAAAAAATCGTGAATATAAAACGTCGGATTACCGGCACCTGTCAGATCTCCAAATACAGATTATGCCGTACAGATTTGATCGTTTCAATGTATATGAAATTAATTATTAATCAACTATAATTAAGTGGATGAACGGTAAGCTTCATTTCAATTGTTTTTAACATGGTTGGCAACGTTAAGCTATAGAGAGGGTAATTGTTAGGAACAAGTTAGGTTATGTAGAGTTAGGGTTAGGCTCTTGAGATCGATTAGGTTATAGAGAGGACACAGGCAATGGAAAGAGTATGTTAAGGTGATTAAACGAGCCGAATCGAAATGGCCCTCTATCTCAAGGAAGGTAATAAGGAGGCTGATGGGTATCCTGACGGGCCACTGCCCACTGAGAAGACCCCTCTCCGTAATGGTTATTCTGCCAGATCCTTTTCGCCGTTTTTGAGAAATAAAAGAAGAAACTGAAAGAAGATAAAAGAAGGCACTACCGCGCAGAGTGTGCTAGGTATGCTAGGTCTAGATTTGAAACTTTTGAAGGAGAGGACATCTCTAAATCACTCCCCGAGATAAAATGGTCCAAAATCTTGGGGTTTGTGAACAAGGTCAAGAGATTTAGGCAGAACACGTGAGCAGAGCAAGTCGCGGACGTTTTAGGAATGGGGTCCGAGAGTCTACCCAGGCATTTAATCCCTCGGGTCTTGGTCGCCCACCCTGCATAATAATGCATAGATTATAGAAATTTATGGTTAGTGCTAGCGACTGGTTACGATATGTAAAATTAGGGAGAGGTAGGAACAGGCAAGATTAGATATAGTTAGGATTTGAATTAGTATAGGGTTAGGCTATATACAAAAACGATTAGTGTTAGGAACACTCTCGGCTGTGCAGAATTCAGTTTGGGGCGTATGAAGAGTCCACGTTGGCGTTGGGGTACACTAGGTTAGGTAGTGTCAGGTTATGTAGAGTTAAGGTTTGGGACGGGTTAGATTTAAAGTTAGTAGTTAGGGTCGGTCTAGGTTATGTGATTCAGGGTTAAGGCCGGATTATGTTATGCAGTGTTAGGTTTATGGTTAAAATGTGGTTTCTTCTCAAGAAAAGTTGCCATTGCTTGGAAACAGGGAGGGAGACTTTTATTTAATACAAAAGTATTGAATTAAAACGGACAAACTTTTTTAGAACAATAATATTAAGCCAGAAAAACCCGCGATTTGTTTGAGGGTGGGGGAATGCCGACAGTCTTTTTCAAAAATCACAGAAATTCGTATTCAAGGTTTTTGATGCCGATGTTTTTGAAAAAAGCTAATTTGTAAGGATGCAGAGCTGGATTCGAACCCGGGACCTTTATCTTTACAGTGATGAACGCCGTGTCAACGACTAAACCGTTTCAGCCATCGACGCCACTCTATTGGATTTCTTTAAAGAATCTTGAAGATTTTTTTTAAAATAAAAATATTGTTTTGCTTACTTAACTAAAAGCGTGTTTTGGTTTTGTAAGTTTTTTTTATAGTCAAGTTATTCAATAGCAACATGCGTATTATTTTTTTCATCCTAGATGAACAATCAAATCGAATGATAAGCCAGAAATGCATACACAACAAAGAAAGGAACCTATATTTACAAAAAATTATGTAAATATATTTTTTAGCTTCTTGAGCATATGGACAGCTGTCTAATACATTTTGCCCTAGTATCACCGAAAAAAGTTTTATTGTGATTTTCGACTCGCCACGTAAGACTAAGCAAAGTTATTAAATACGTAAATATTTTAACTGTGTGAACCATTGTAGGATAGAGGATGTTGTAATTGTTCCTATTTCTCTGTTATGTTTTAACGGTTTAAAAAGCTTTTTTCTTCGTTGTTACGAAACATTGTTTTTGGTATTTTAGCTCGTTTAATGTTCAACTGGGCGCAACTAATAATAAAAATTGTCTTATTCACGGTTTGCCGCCTTTCTTTCAGCCCGATAAAGTCCCATGTCACTTAATAATGCCAAGCGTCGCCGGTTGAAATGCGGAACGGGCATAAATTTGTCTGCCCCATTGTCGACAAAGGAGGCCACGGTTTCAGCAGGTACGTGATGTACCATCCGGTGCGGAAGTGAGAGGAGAAATGCCCCGGGGAGGGACTTCGCCTCGTCGTGGATCCTGGGATATGACGCAACGATAAACGCCCTCGTTACATCACAAGCGCAGCCTCTTCAAGAGGCAACCTCAAGTTCACGCCGGAGCACCGAAAATTAGACCAACTATCTCGCTCCCACGAACTTCCTCCGAGGCAATAATCTTCATGTACATTCGGTCCGACTCAAATTAGCCTTTAATAACCAATTATGATTGAACCAAGAAAATCCCTTTTCAAACTCATCTACACAATCTTTACACAACATCTTTAATACCTTGTCAACATTTTTATTTTAGTAAAAATATCATGTTAAATTTGTATTACAACTTTATCATTTCGAACCTAATTAACATTTAATTATGTAAATGATAAGAAATTAAAGCTTACTTTAGAGATTAACATAATTTCCCTATGATTTGTCTATAATATAATAACAGTAACGTAATAATATTAAAAACATTATTTACTTAGTTAACAAACTTCTGTTATTGCAGGTTTCTTGTTTCAGAATTTTTGTTTCGCATTCTAACAGAAGCAAATACTGTTTATGAGGACTTAATTTCATGTATTTTTATTAATTATTCAGATATCGTGAGATGTGATCTAGTGTGATGTATAGGTTTCGGAAAAACATTTTCTTTATCGTGTAACGTTTCGAACTATGCTGAAATCATCTTCGGGGCCAAAAGTGTTTGTCTTCTGTGTACTTTCTGTGTACTTGTGCCATTCTTACGTGTCATGCTGAAGGTGCCAGTTGTATTTTTAGTGTAAAATAAAATATTTGTCCCATGTTGACCAATTTAATCATGTTTCGAACCATTGTCTTTATTTGAAGAACAATGTATGACATTTTTTGACATTTAATAGTTTACTATTTCGAATCTATTTTTTCTATGTAAATGAGAACATTTTTAAATTATAGATTATCATAGTTTCTTTCTTGTTTTTCTTAATAATAACTTAATAATCATAACGAAAATAATTGTTACTTAGTTAATAAAATTCTGTTATACTTACGCACCACACCTTAAATGTTAATTTTTTTTAATCCTAAAAAAACACGAGAAAAACGAATTCTATTTACCGACCGAAACATACTTTCTTGTTGCGTCCAAGTCTTTTGGCCGTATGACTTTTTGCCACAGCAGACATGACAATAAATAGTTATAAAATATTTGTCATGTTGATCAATTTTATTAAATTTCGAACCATTGTCTTTAATGTCAGAATAATGTATCCCATTTATATTTAATAGTTTAATATCCTTGATTTTAGATTTTCATCATTTTCCTGTTGTTTTTCTTAATGGTAACTTAATAATCATAATGAAAATAATTGGCACGTAATTGATAAAATTGAGTTGTACTTATTCACCATCCCAGATATTTTAATGATTTTTTAAAAAATCCTAAACATAAAAACGAAAAAAACCGGCGTCTACCGAAAGGACCATATGTACTTGATGCGTTCAGGGCTTTCGGCCGTATGACCTCTGCCATAGCAGACAACTATGTGGTTCATGAATGAAGAGTAAAAATCCAAAATGATCTACGTGTGCTCCATGTTTACATCAAAAGATTTGAATTGGAACAAGGGAATAATGTGTAGGAAGTTGCCCTCGGTGCTGCACCGCGCCTGGAGGAATCCGGTTTCATAACAGGGTTTTATGTTTCCATTCAAAAGGCAATATGCAAACTGAGCAATTTGTCTAAACAGTCTTTCACGTTTTTTCATTTTTCGAGAATTTCGATTAGACGTATATCATTCTTTTTCTCCTGTCCACCGCAGCCAAAATGGGAGGGGTTTCGAATATTTATACGATTTCTCTTCCGTACGAGGATGGTTTCATTAGACGTGTGTTGATAACAGGGTCAGTGGCCTTTCAATTTAGGACTTTTTTTTTAGAAAAGTCTGACAATGGCGTTAACTCAGAGCGTGGGATTTCCTAAGCGTCAGATCCTCTGAACCGATAATATGAAAGATCACTAATTTCCGTCGTTATAAAAACCTTCCAACATTAAGTTTGGTCGTGGCTTCTTTTTTAAGTAAATCTAATTGATAAATTTATATAATAATAATTTTTTCAATTAATTAGTATTTTTATGTGAGGTCTTGGTTGAGATAAAATGTCGGTGTCACGAGCGGGATTCGAACCCACGACCTTCGGCTAAAATACCATTTCAGCCATCATGACTTCGATCCTCTCGGATACCAACTCTCCATCTGAATCTACAACCGTTCGAATTTTCCCTCGTTTTCCTATTTTTCAGGTTGAAATGGAGAGTTAAAAGAAACAATTCATTGAAAGAAGTAACTTGGCCAAACGTAAAGAATTAATAATACAATAATAATAATATTACAGCAATAGAATAGTCTTCTGCTTGTAATCGAGATTGCTGATAAAATATTGATAAAAATAATAAAATAACAAACAAAATAAGAAAATATTCTCTGTGTTTTATAACATAATTATAAAGAAAAAACTTTTCTGCTTGGATAATAAAACAATACAGTTTTCAAAAATTTATGATGTTTATTTTCCAGTTCGTCACATCCTTTTCAAAATATTCTTTTTTTTTATTACCTCACATCTAGAGTTAACTCGATTTTCCGTTTAACCGTTGGAAAAAAGGCAAAGGGGCTTTGTCCAATGGCAAATAAAGAAAACTCAGTCAATCGAAAGCAATTGCTGTATTCCTGGATGGATAATGCGTTGCATAAAAGCTCCAATGGACAGTATCGCCCCGAAACAAGGACAGAAGAAATTGGAGAATTGGGAAACCGATTTGATTCACTAGTTTCCAACACGCGTTAGCCAAGGTACGCAACTGTGCACAACGGAAAGGTCCTGAGATGGGAGATCCTTTGTGAGCGCGGAAGGCAACATATTGGCCCACTTGATATTGTCAATTTTACGGTTCCATTGCTCTCCGCTGTGCAAACACAACCGTATTGAACTCGCACAGGACATAATAACGGATAAAACTGCCGAAACCATCAAAAATGATCTCACGTATGAGCATAATTTAGTCAAATATGGGGAAATTGTGCTGTTTAGTGAATTTAAAAAGCTTAATTTAAAAAACTTTGAGCAAAACTCAACACATGTACGTTAATTTGGTACTCAGTCTGGTCCTTAATTGTTCATCATCATCATCCACATCATCGGGTAGCTACCATTACAAATATGTATCTGTGCTACTATACAATAAAATTTGAGTATCCAACCCTTTTAATCGAATTTATGACCGTGAACATAACCCAAGCCAAACCTCCTAAATACTGAGAATTTATCAATGACCACGTCCATTCCACCGATCTCCATGGTCCATTTTTCTGTCAGAACTTTATTCCTATCAATCGATTTATGTTTTAGTCGTCAATTGACCAAATGGCTTGTTTCAATTAATTATTATTTTTATGTAAGTTGTTGGTTGAGATAGAAAAGTCAATATCATGAGCGGGATTCGAACCCACGACCTTCGGCTATGCCACTGCTATACCACTTCAGCTATAGTGACTTCGAAATTTTGGGACACCAAATCTCCATCTCAACCTACGACTTAATTTATTCCTATTATTCATCACATTGTCAATTGTATATATTTTTGTACAGAAAGCAATTAATTTAAAAACATGTATTGATACTGAATTTTGACAAATAGCTTAAATTTATCTCGATAGAAATGGTTTTATGATTTAGGGATTTTAGTATGTTTCACACTACTTCTTTTTCTCTGATGATGAACCGCTCAGAATCAAACCATGCATTCCCACACAAAATGGCAAGCTTCATTTGGCTAATTTACAGACATCGAAATACCATTCAACCAAGAAAAACTACGATAAAGAAATAAACAAAATTAAAAAACTAGCAATCAATAACGGTTACAAAGGCGCTTTAATATATGAATTAATGAAATCTAGAAATAGAAAAACAACTATTATAAAATATATAAAATAAATAATAAAGCCCTAACAATTGGTCAATACATCCACAACATCCCTATAACATTAGTTATGTATTAATTCATTTATGTTTTAATGATCGAGTGACCAAATAAGGTATTGGTTGAGATAAAAAAAGTCAGTATTACGAGCGGGATTCGAACCCACGACCGGGTAATACGCCGCTGCTATACCATTTGAGCTGTCTTGACGTCGATCCTCTCGGACAGACAAGATTCGATTCTCAGCGACTTATGAAGTGATCATAGGGACCTAGTAACACTTCTTTTACTTATTAAATGTTACTCCATTTATGGTTTAGTGGTCAAGTCACCAAGTTACTGATTTCAATTAATTTTTCTTTTTATGTGAGGTCTTGGTGTCCGAGAGGATCGAAGTCACGATATTTAGCGAAGTATTCAGCAGAAGGCTGTGGGTTCGAATTTTTAATTTCAACATTTTTATCTCAACCAAGACCACCGAGTCTATTGTGCAATCTCCATTATTATCTAGATCTTTTCTTTAAGCTTTGTCTCAGATTGCAAAACGTTATTGAACGCTGCAGTGTGTGTAATCTTTTTAAAAAGATAGTTCCCACTCGCAGTTAGGGCGGTGTGTGTATCCTTTAGATCTTGTTTTTTCATCTTCGAGGTGTAGGAATATCCCAGCCGGGGTCCCATTGGGCCATCGCACCAACAGAGATTGCGGCTGTTTCTTCTTCTTCTGGGAAATACCTACTCAGGTTTGTTTCTGTACCTCGGTGTCTTTACATACCGGAGTCTGCAGTCTTACTATTATTTTAGCCTTCATAGGTTTAGTAGACGATGAACTTTTACCTACGCCTCTGTCCTGGAATAAATTCCCATTGAACCGATGATTTATTAATCCACTGTCACGTGGGTCTACGTTTTGGCAATTTAAGAAGCCGCAAAAAGTATCTTAGCCAATAGGTGTCCTTATCGAAATTTTCTTGGAGATTCATGACAATTCATCTTTATTGCCCTGGTAGTCCTGATTTGGTTACTACATGACTCTAGACTGTTATACAGAGTACTGAAGAGCTAGGTGTCCTTAGTGGGCTGAGTGTCTGAGTAGAAGTTCTTTATATTGTGTTCATATCTTTTTTTTCTCTATCGAACATTAAAAGTTCGGTAAAATGACATGCTGCGGGCAAAGATTGAACTTGATTTTTTTAAGGCGTTCAATGTCGAAGGATCATATTTCGCCTTGATCATGGCGGATCATCTCAACAACTACTTCTACATTATTTCTGCCTTGGAAAGTATGTTTGCGATTTTTTCTTCTTTCATTTATTCTCTACCTCACACACTCTATTCCTCCATACGTGTGCGCGTGCGCCCATATACCAATGCGTCTATATGCATATCTAATGTACATTTTCTATTTATATTTTCTGTGTTAAATGCGTTGATCTCAGAAAGTCGAAGAATCTATTGATCACAGGAGGGTCATCACCAAGAATCTCCGCTAATTGGCTTGGAAGATTATGAGGTATTTTTGTTGCTCAAAATTAAAGCAATTGGTCAAGAGATGTTCTACTGTGACCAATTCCCTGCCTCCGTGCCTTCTTTGCACATAAGGTACCCGTGGGACTACTATGCCCGATTCCAAGTCTCGTAACACAATCTCTTCGAGCCGAGGATCGCGCACTGAGGAGCCCCAAAGCCAAGATTTGGTTTAATATCCCTTAGCTTGTTGTCCCTCATTTCTCTCCATTCCTCCTGCCACTTCTGCCATATCTCTTCTTTCAAATGGGAGATAAAATCTGTGTGAAGAGTGTACTTAAGTGGGATCCCATCAATGGCGGCCCGTTTTGCAGCAATATCCGCCTGTTTTATATATATAGCAATATACCACAGTGTCCTGGGATCCACACGAAAGTTACTTGTATGCCACAGAATCTCAATCGTTCCAGAGAAAGCGATAACCTTATTCTTGAAATTTCCTGTTGAAAATTGAACTCTTTAAGTATCATTATCACATCCAATCTTTTAATTACCTTGCCGTCTTGCTATTATTTAATTTTTATTCCACCACCACTCTGAAATATCAGTTGTTCTGAACCGCACTGGCGTTTCTGTTATTTACGCGTTTTAACCTTTTGACTTTACCGATTGAAAAATTTCCCCACCTGACAGATAGGATCCCCAAAATCATTCTTTTTTGTTATTTTCAGAACGCATCGGTTCTACCCGCATGACCCAACCAGGAAATCGTTGAAGTCCATGTCGGCCTGTGCGTTATCACGTATATAATTTTTTTTATTTTGAAACGGCGGATTTGCCGGCAATGTGGCAACCATAAAGCCTGGTTATGGAACGCAAACTTCGACATTTGACCCGATCCATGCATAACATCTTCGACATAAATTACCCTCCGTGTTTTACTTTTGGTCCGGCAATAATCGTTACTTGAGTTCGTTAAAGGATCGCGGCTAATTATCTTATTTCTTAAGTCTTATTAAATAGTTTTGCGAAATGATTGTCCTTGCGTAAACTGTGGGTTTATGGCGTCGAACGCTTATGGCGATCCCATTTGTTCCTTTCAACTTTGGACTCGGGGAAATAACTGAAAGCGCTAAAATTTCCAAACATCTCCTTTTCTGGAGTCTTTCCAACTTGTCAAATTTTGTTTTAACTCTATGAAGTTATACAACTTATAAACACAACCACAATCGACATATCCATAAAAATGGCGAAACACAACTATTTAACAAATGATACAAATAAAACCTCTATCGTAGATATTTTAATAGTCTTTTCTTATAATTTAGTCATAAAATGTACCAGGCGAGTTGTTGGTTCATATAAAGCCAATGACTTCATAGCAAAAACAGCATAAGCAATAGGAACTGCAATGGTATTTTTCAATTTTGACATCGACTTCCATTCAGTTGAGTATGTCATCCTTTTTAATAATGGCCTACATTCATTTGAAGATTCACCAAGTTCATTTAGTGTTATGAAAAATGGCAAAAAAGTAAACTTCTCCCCATTGTCTACAAGTTTTTTTTTAAAGGTGTACTAGGGTGTTGGAGATAGCTTGGATAAAATTCGAGTTAGAGGAAAAAATTGCTGTATCGTCCACGTAGGAAGTGATGATGATATTAGGGTGTATAGTCAGGACAGATGTATAAATAATATAAAACATGGACCATTATCCTTGTAGGACGCCAGCTTGTATATGACATTAAGGACGGCGGTCGGTTATGTTGGAGTCAGGATAAGGCAATAAAGAGCGTGCAAGTAGCGATTATGTTATCAAGCATGCACGGTTCCCTGTGCATCTAGGAACGAATCAAAAAAACACTCTTTATTCTTTAGAGCAGATGAGACATCGACACTCTGAATATTTGTTGTATCGTGCAAGTATGAGTCGAATTGGAAGGCATGATTTTACGAATGGGTAGTAAGCGCTTTAAAAGAAGTCTTTCAAGAACTTTATCCATTGAAGAAAGAAGGCTGATAGGTCTGTAAGAAGGATAAATTTGTTTGGGAAGTTTGTGAGCTTTAGCAAGCTTTCTAGCTCGATATTTGGCGCTAGTAGGGAAACGGATATGGTATGGAAGATTAGGGGGATTGTGAGTTTTTTATTCACCATCTACACGGTCTTCCTCAGGAATTATAGTTAAATTTCCCACCCCTTCCATATTTTGGGGTACATGCGAGAAATTGATTTAACGAAGGTCGATAAAACTGTTAACTTTAATAATTAACGTTAGATAAAAAAAAAGGTCGTGGTTAAATAAAACCGTTGGAAAATAGTAATGATTAATATAAACTTCACAACCGACCAGAACGTCCATCTTCAACATTATCGGCTGCTTACTCGTCCATGCTCGGTTACAAAACGTGCCGAGTTTCGTTTTATTTGATAATCACCGTCTTCGATTAACCCTGCATAGGATTTCGGGCCAAATTAAAAAGTCGGTGTATACCCAATTGGCATAAGGGATACGTAGAAAGTACCAGCGATTTTTGTAGTGCCGGGGGCGGTCCGTGATGATTTTCTACACCTTTTCGTGAACGGACGCGGACACGGAATCGATTTCGACTCCGGGCTGGAGAATTTATTCGATAGCCTCGGGTCGAGCGAATCAATTCAAGCGAAGCGAGTTTAAAACACAAGTTTACAGAAAAAAGTTTACGCCGAATATGCCTGGAAAATAAAACGTCAATTTATTTGTTTAGTTTAAGCAGGCCTGGAGGCTAAAAAGTTCAAGATTTTACATGTGAAATTAGGCTTTACAAATAAATTTGTAATCATAATATAAAATCGTGATATAAAAAACGAAAGTGGTATTTATGATTGTTTTTACATTTTTTCCGATTTAAAAGCCTGATTTAAATATTATACACACGATATGTATACAGGTTGTCCTTTTTAGATGGGCCGGCTGAATTTTTCTTGAACCAATGAAGCAAAAATGTTTTACAAGTTTTAAAAAATACTCGTTCAATATGTTTTAGTCTAATTTCTATTTCTTCAGAAAAAATCATACAGGGAACCTCAGGCCTAGTTCAAAATTATACCCAACACTCTGATACACCATTTTAAATGATATTTTGCGGTGAAAACAATGGTGCAAACGGATTTTAAAATTACTGAGTAATGACAAAATGTTTTCATCAACGCATTTTATTTGTTTCGTTTTTAATGCCAATAATTTGCTTCTTCACTACAGTATATATTAATTACCTTTGTATTTTACATCCTGTCATCGTTTGACAGATTTAAATTATGGGAAAACATTTTAATTCCTGGAAGCAAATGAATTTGACATCGGCTATCAATCAGAGAACCTTTTTGTTGAAACACAAACAAGACAAGACCCTGAAGATGATCTCAATAAAGATCGAAACGTTGGCACGATAAAGAAAATGTTTTTGTGAAACCTACATCACTTCAGACCGCATCTCACGATTTCTGAATAATTATCGACTATGATCACTAATCGTCATACAATATTTAAAAGTTGTATTATTTTTAGTTAATTATTATTTTTATGTAAGGTTTTGATTGAAATGAAAAAGCCAGTGGTACGAGCGGGATTCGAACGCACGACCTTCGGCTAAATACGCCGGTGCACTACCGTGACTTCCGCTCGTCGCACTGACTTTTATCTCGAGCAATACCTTACATAAAGATTAATTAATTGGAATGAATTTTATCCGTCAATCGGCCCACGAAATAATCGTACAGTGTTATCGAATTAAAGACTATTTTTATTTTTATTTCATCATTGGTTCAAAAGAATCTCCGCCTGATCATCTAAAATTAATACATACACAGTTGTAGATGTGTAAGTTTTAAGTATAAGTAAATGAAATTAAAAAATTGTTCAATCAAATTTAATTAATTTTTTCTCTTAGTCGTATAGCCTTTTAGAATTGATTTTTTACATTCAGTTGAAGTACAAGCATAGGACTTAATTTGGTCTTTTCCAAATGTTAAAATTCTTTCCATAAATCAGATTAAAAAATATGAAAAATGTGAAATTGACCAATTTAAAACCCGATTGCACCATTGTTTTCTGCGTAAAACATTCATGAAAATGAGGTGTTAGGAAGGTCGTATTTGAAATTTTGAAGTTTGGTTCCCTGCATAATTTTTTCCAAAAAAGGTGAAAATTCGAAACTAGAAACTAAAAAACAGCAAACAATATTTTTTTATGGTCTCATTGGTTCAAGAGAAATTAAGACGGATCATCTGAAAAGGACACCCTTTTTGTTGTACAGCATATATAGTTATATTGATTTCACTAGTTTTCGTGGTACGCTTGACCAATTAATATATTTCAATTAATTGAGGTTTTTAGTTCAATTAAAAAGTCAGTATGACGAGCGGAATTGGAAAAAAATGGCAAAACTTATTGTAGTTAGTTGATAGTTACTTATTGCATCTATTACTTATTTGTTTTTTAGTATGTGTCTTCAAAGTATTAGTTTTGCCAAAATGTAATTTGTTATTCGGTAGGACTGCACCTTTATTTATTCATGTTGTTGCTCTCCTTTGTTGTTGTTCCTGTGGTTGTCTTCGCACAATTATTCTATTCTTAGCACTTATAGTGTCGATCAATCTTTATCGCTCTGTATACTTGTACTGACAGTACCAACTGAATTGGCCTTTTTTTCATGTGCGACATCTCTTACAAACAGATGTCCCAAATTAAATTAAATTAAATTATATAAAAGTAATTAAAATTAAATCAATAATATAAAATA
>CM077112.1:1196224-1212059 GCA_039619505.1 Cimex hemipterus | reverse complement strand
TAAATTAAATTAAATTAGAAAAAAGTAATTAAAATTAAATCAATAATATAAAATAAAATTAAGAAAAATAATAATAAATGAATTAATAAGAAATAGAAAAGGTTGGTACGAATGTAAACAAAATGAAAGATAAAGACAGAGGAGTTCGAGGGGACAGAGAAGAAAACACTCTCTCCTGAACCCGAGCAGGATCAACCTGATTGAAAAAACATAAGGTATTTAATTAAGATCATGTCCTTTAGTCCGTATATCCTTTGAGGGATTGCTAATTAAATTTATTTGTTCATTTCAATTTATTTATTCAAAAAAGTGTATATAAAAAATTTTATAAAATATAAAATATAATTTATTTTATTTTATAAAAAAAAGGTGTATTTTGGTTTCTAGAAAGAATTTATATTTTATTGAATAATAATACTACATACAAAAAAATCTATAAACTATAAAATTTATTCTTTAAAAATACCTCTGGGGCAAGTAAAACTAACTTATTGGGCCTAAGCTTTAAAGAAGGATTTTTAAATTTCATTTATCCACGGTTAGGTGACACATGTTTTACAATTTGATCCAGAGTGAAAATGTGATCGATATTTCTAACATTGAAAATATAAAGGTTATACGTTGCCGTGTAATTCTTATTTAAAAAAAAACTGTTTAAAGCACATTATTACTCAATTTGATGGCATAGTGAAATAACAAAGTTAACGAGCCATCGATTATCGAAATGTTGACAAGCGTGACTGTTTAATGATTTCCAGCCTCAGTCATAATCATACGGCTAACAGGGTGATTTTTACGTCTAGGCAGTCGTGGTCTCAATCAAAAATCGTGAAATTGCCCCTTCGAAAATTAGAAAGCAGCGAATCTCTTCGTTAGATGTTATTCGATTCTTCGTCTTAGCGCAAATACCAGCGTCCCTTTCGTCTTAATTTATTGCAAAATCATTTCCTGGTTCGTCAAAAGAGCTTTTGAGAAGGATTTAAAACCGCATTGTTGCCGTCATCAAGTGACGGCAATTCGCAACTTTGTTAATACAGAACGTGACTGAGAAAGAATTTTTCAGTCCAGTTGTGAACGTTATTAAGGTTATACGTAACTAGGTAATATAAGTTATAGTTGTTCACGCGAGTAAATTTTATTTTGTTCATTCAAGAGGGTTTTCCTATATTTTCATTCTTATCCAACCTTGAATTATCCAAGAATTCCTTGAGCTTACCGAAGACTCGTGTAAAGAAAACTGCACTCACTGCACGTTCACATTGGACAAAATAATCTTCCCCTCCACTGTACGACAACAAAGATATATATAGCTCCATAGCTCCATTCAAGTATAATACTTAGTACTTACACAGTAAGAAGTGGAACCACACAAAACTTAAGACAACTTAGCAACAGAAAAACTACCATGACTTCGAGGACCAAAATCCGTGTTTTCTCTCAACACTGAACTAACACAATACTGATTTATATTTTTTATGTAAAGTATGGTTGGGTTAAAAATTATTGTCTAGAGCGGGACTATAACCACCTTCGGCTCAGTACGACGCTTTTCCACCCGCTTGAGGTATGTGACTTTGCTCCCCTAAGACGTTGTTGAGAAGTTGTCAATATTTTTTGTGTTCTTTAATATCCCAATATTCTGGCTATTTTTTTGTAAGGCATTGGTCGAATTGAAAAAGTCAGTGTCACGAACGGGATTCGAACCCACGACCTTCGGCTAAATACGCAGTGCTCTATCTACTTGGGTTATCGTGACTTCAATCCACTAGGAGACCAACATCCCATCTCAATCCAACCTTGCGAATTTTCCCTCCTTTTTGCCATTTTTCAAATGTCGTTGTCGACGAATGGCCAAAGAGAATTTTAGATGTACTTCGTTGTACTTATTAAATCCATTATTTTATTAAATCGTTTCTTCTTATCCCCCATTGAAAGATTTTTAGATGGCAGATTGGTGTCCTAGTGGATCGATCACGATAGCTCAAGTGGTAGAGCAGCAGCTATTGAGCCGAAGGTCGTGAGTTTGAATCCCGCAGGTGACACTGATTGTTTCATTTCAACCATTACCTTACATAAAGATTAATTTCGTCCAAAGAAGTTATTTGTTCAATGGGACCACGGAAGATAATGGATTACTGGTTTACTGTGGCTATTATGACACCATATGGATTTGGATCTGTTTTATTCCTAGTTTCAATTCTGGGCAATGATGTCTCCTGCCTTCCTTCAATTTAACCATGAATTGAGATCAAACTAAATTTACATTTCTCTGGTTGAGCGGTGGTAGACAGTCCTGGCCTGAAACCAAACTTTGCCTTTTTACCTAGGAGATTTTGTGACTAGGAATAATCTGTATTTATTGGGTTGTCCGGAAAATAATGCAGGATTTTTGTATTAAACAAAAAAAAAGAAACTAGTTACTTTAAAGCAATGTTCTTTAATCAAAATAATTTCCCATACTCTCAATACATTTCTCCCAACGTGTTGGTAACTTATTAATTCCGTCTGAGTAGAATTCAGAATTTTTAGAATTGATAAAGTCAATAAATGCATTTTCCAGTTCCGTTTGATTTTTGAATATTATGTGTTGTAAGTAGTGGTCCAGGTGTCTAAAAAAATGGTAGTCAGTAGGCGAGAGGTCCGGAGAGTAGGGTGGGTGAGGCAAAGTTTCATAGCCAAGCTCCAATAATTTTTGTGACGTTACACGTGACACATGTGGTCGAGCGTTGTCATGCAACAAAATGGGCCCTTTCCGATTTCACTTTTCCAATCGCCTTGAGGTGGTCAGCGACGGTCGTTTTACTGACTTTGAGTTGCTCTGCAAGTTCTCGAACAGTTGTTTTGGGGTTTTCTTCCACCACTGATCGCAGAACATCATCATTAAGAGAGGAAGGCCTTCCACGACCTTCTTCATCTTCAAGGCTGAAATCTCCCTCCCGAAATTTTTTAAACCACCTTTGCACAGTGCACTCATTAACACAACCCTCGCCCCAGACTTGGTTAATGTTTCTAGCCGTTTGGGCTCCGCTTCGGCCGAGTTTAAACTCGTAAAAGAAAATCGTACGAAATTCTCGCTTTGACATTATAAGGATGACTGAATTATTTCCAAGTAGCGGAATGCTACAGAGGTAAACAAACAATATCATTTGGAAGAGGATTAATAAGTGTTGACATTCATACAAATGAGTAATCCTGTAAACGTAAACAGAATATTTTATATAGATTTTTTTTAATGAAAACTTAAAATCCTGCATTATTTTCCGGACAACCCAATATATGTCGATTATTTGTGTGGCATTCAAATAAACTTTATACAAAAAATACAAATAAAAAATTATAAAAATCAAAGTTATAAAGAGTAATTGTGGGTAAGTTAATGAAATATAGAGTGATTAGAACCCATCCGCGGTCTACGTGGCAGCAAACCGATCGAGACTTCCTACCAGCTTCTTCCTGGTGTTAACGATGTGTGAGGAGCACCGATCGATAAAACCAACCGACCTGCTAAAAAACCGTAATTGTTCGGCATTATCGAACCGACGAGCGTAATAAACGATTTGCCTTTCTGGTCAAGCAAGGGAAAAAACTTTATTGCAATTTGCATCACCTGGTTATCTCTTGATCGTTATTATAAATGCATGTCGCAATTTCGCGATGTTTCTTATGTAAAATCCTATTCGATTCAATATGTGTCAATGGTTTCATTGTTTCACCGTTTTTTTTTTGGTTTTTTTTAATATGATTTATGGAAGGATTGCACTTCAATTGATGTAAAAAAATCAATTCTAAACCGCTATAAAACTAACAGAAAATTTAATTAAATTCGTAGTTGAACATTTTTTTAACTTTATTTATTTATACTTACAATTTATACACCTACAACTGTATACGTATTATACAGCGTGTCCTTTTTAGATGATCCAGTAGGACCCATAATACTACAAATCTCAATTAACTTAAAAAAAATTTAAATTTTAAAAGAAAAATTTGCTCACTTGTCCATTTTAAATGGACTACATAATGTAACGAATAGGTACTATGGTCTACCAGGAATTAAAAATTTCTCTCGTAATTCGAGTTTGACAAAAAATGACAGATTGTAAACAGCAAAGGTAATTAGTGTTTACTTAAATGAAGAAGCAAATTATCGGTACTAACAACGAACAAACGAATCGTTTATTCAAACCTTTTGCCGTAACTTTGACATTTTTGACCAATTTAAAATCCAATTGCTCCGTTGTTTTCAGCCTCTTTAAAATGATGTGTCAGGATGTACAGGGTCGTATTTGAAATTTAGAAGTTGACCTAGGCCTGATATATATAAGACTGTATAACTTTTCTCCAAAAAAAAGTGAAAATTTGAAACTAGACTAGAAAATGTTAAACACTTTTTTTAATAGTGCCATTGATTCAAAGAAATTCAGCCGACCCATCTTAAAACAACATCAGGATATTGTGTGCATTTGTGAGTTCGACATTACAGTCCTTACGGAGAAAGTTACCCATTCGCAGCCCCCTTAGATGGCTGGCAATTAAACATAAGTAATTAAGTAGTGCGATGTCAGGGTTATAAGCAGGGAAAGGTGAGATTACCGCCTCGCTTCTGACCCTACCAGCGTCAAACATGCTAATTGTAAAATTTTTCAGGACCATTCTTAGAAAATTAGACAGTTAATATTTGATAAAATATGAATGAGCAGACCATGATGGATATTGATTATCACTAACCTATAAAAATATAGTTTTTTCTTATTCTGACGTCTTGGTCTTACGGAACAGAAGAAAGAAGAAAGGAGCTAGTAAGGCAATTTAAAAAAATTCTGTTTCTTTCAGTAGCTTATACAAAATTGTACGATTACACTGTAATCCCTTCTGTCTAGTCTTTTGTTATTTGTTACCAGCCCAGAGGTTGGGGACCTGGGTGAAATCTCCGTACAATTCGTGAACTTGAAGAAATGCACTTTTCTAAATGAATTAACGCTAACGAGAGATGATCGGTGAAAGTTTTCCAGCGCATCTGGTGAGTGGCGGCCAAAAAATCAAAAAGGGAGGACAATGCGGCTGAACTTTCACGGACTCCCACGCCTGAAGTCTTGCGCGTCTCCCCTTCCGCATCTGAGCCTCTTTTCTTCCCCCATTGTCCCTAGACGTTTTCCAGTAAAGCTTATTCGGATCTGGTCGATTGAAAAATTTAAAAAAAGTCAAAACTCAACAATGTACTCTGCAGTAACAAAACATAAAAACACGTACGTATGTGCTAATAAAAAAAGAAAACTGTTGAAAACCGTATGTGAGGAAAATGCAACAAAAACTTCGAAGATTTAAAAAACTAAACAATCTATATATCTATTGAGCGTAGATCATTTTTATAATTATTTAAAAATTGAAGTCTGCATATCTTTGCAGGTTTGTCTGTCAGATGTTTTTCTGGCATTTCGCACATCCTTAGCGTGTAGGTTCATTGTAATAATTAAACCTATATTGGCCTATCCCCTTAACAAACCAACTTGTGTGGATTATGCCGTGTGAGAAGACATTCTTCGCGACTCCAAGGAACACTGGAACTGATCATCAACCGAACAAGGTGGAATGTTCCTCCTTTGTCACGGATTCGTCCAAGGACGGCAGCCAGTAGGATATTTGTTTGACCCATCGCAGCTGCCGATAAACCTTCTCCAAAGAAGAACTGGTTGTAAGGACAGTCTGACGTAGTATAGCCGTATATAGAAGTATAGCATATGATCGTTGGTTTGATCCCAAGACTCCTTTTTGCCTGATTTTTCAGTATTCTTTTGTTAAGTGGACTGAGAGTTGCGACAGCTCATTCATTTTGCTGAGGGAGCTGTTATGATTCCAACCTTAAGAAAAACAGTTTATCCCAACTCCAGTCCATACTGGTTCCAGTAAGGTGTTTCGTTTGTTTTCCTGGCCACAGTACCTGTGGCTATGCCCCCATAGTGATTACAGGTACTTAACAATCAGTATATTATGTACATTTACTGTTAGGCCTTAATATCTTTAAATTTATTTCACTTCGTTACCACTTTATAGTTTGTTGATGTCAATAAATTTGAACAATTCAGGCTATAGTTTTGCAGTAAGCTTTTTTTTTCACATTTGCCATCTACCCCCACCAATACTATAGATTTTCTGAGTCATGTCCTTTGTCGGTCGAACATCCTGCAACTGAATAGAATGTGTTCCCATGTTTGTGTACCCCCATTACATGGACATGTCGCATCATCAATTAAGCCAAATCGGGTGCGATATGATCGGTGCCTTTCATGACCTGACAATGCCATGATGGTTTAGTGAGTATGTCAGGTGCTTATTTTCTGTCTAGATCGTAAGGTCCGGAAGTATTTCCTTTTGTTCACATCAATTTGTGGCTCGTCTCTATTCCTGCTGCCATATTTGTAGTGTGCCATATTCCTTTTCCATTTCGTCTTAGTATATCTATATCGCGCTGAATGCAAATTGCAATTCTGCGTCGCTTACTGCACCCTTCGCTCCTTCATTTCCCTGATGCCGTGAATGAGATTTTATCCATCTTAAATGTGTGCCCTTTTGAAGACCTCGTTTATCCAGCGTTGTTATTATTTCTTCGGTTGATCGCTTCTCACATTCTCAGTAACTCCGCTTCATCCTTTCCACGGTGACAGCTTTAATTTTTCTTCTTTAATAATTTTGTTTTCTTTTTTGTCAATTATTGCAAAGAACATTCCACTTTATCTCCTGAGCAGTTTCCATCGGTGAAAATTTTGATATCCGGATTATTCAATTATTTTCCGAAATGGTTTCTCACTCTGGCTGAATTCGCTCATTTTTTAATGGGCAATGTTTTAAAGTGTAATCTAGCAAGATGTAAAGACATCTTTTCTTGAGCAGGTATTCCATCACAATGAACCGATGGATGCCCATATAAGCAACTCATATCTGATATCTATGAAAACGAAGCTATTTCGTCAAATGATGTAAGATAAACTTCGCCATGTTGACTAAAATGGGTAGCAGACTATCTATTAAATGGCCTTTTGTCAATGGACGGAACTTGAAGCTGGTTTATAGTTTTGTGCGGAAGAAGAGGAACATGAGTGAATATTAATGGAGGTACGGTGGGAATCGAACCCACGATCGTCGACGAGCCGAGACCTTAATACGCTAACAATTCAGCTGGCCAGGTAGTAAACTTATTATTTAATATGAATTTTTTCTTTTTTAGGGGGGGCATTCGAATTGTTGTTTTTAAGCTAAAAGGAAATGGCTTTTTTTGATGAAGTTTTGAGGAGTGATAAAGTTAAAATTTAGAGTTTCCCTTGATTTGTCATGCTGTGAGTACAGTGAAATTCGAAGATAATTTTTTTTATCAACCCTCAGAATGCCGAATTTTGAAAAAAAAAAAAAACCATTTGTAAGTATGTCGGGTTCGTATGCAGGACCGGTGGATTAGAACCCGGGACCTTTACAGTGATGAGCGCTGTGTCAACGCCTACACCTTTGCGGCCACCGAAGCCCCTTGTTATTAATAAATTTATAATTATAATTTCCTGAATGAGCCATACCGTTGAAATTCTTTTGGATGGAGGAATGTTTTATTAAAATAGCATAATTGGTTGGAGTCGTCAAAGCGGTCAAGAAAGATTTTTTTTTAAAGACCGTTTTTATTTTTTGCTTCGCTTCGTGCTTTATTTCGGCCATCTTCAGGGCCTGGGTGAATTACAAACCATAAGCTGATGAAAAAAAATTTACTAAATTAAACTTGTATTATATTTTATCCAATCACCATGTTTTGAAATCCACCCAGGTCCTAATGATGACTCGAATAAAGGTCGAAACGTCGGCCAAAAATTGCAAAAGTTTTTTTTTAATTTTTCATTCAAAAACACACATTAAAATATAATTTTTGGGTATTGTTGCATAACTTTTTGAATACCTTTATTGTAAAAATTGTGAAATAGAGATGTATTATAACGTCCGTTTGATATTCTCAGTGGGTTCTTATTGCTCAACGCCGAATTTTTTGAAAATTATTAAAACCATGGTACAAGGAAGTATAGATGTAGGTGCGTGTAAACAAGCGTGCTTTGGCTAAACGGCACGCAAAACAGACTTTTTTCGCAATCCGCGCCAAACCGAATGAAATCGTAATTATGACAAAGTAGAGAAACGCAGGATGGAAAACGATTATGGAATAAAAGGCGAAATGACGTTGAATCACCGGTATCAGTGGTCAAATCACGTTCTCTTATGAACGGACGAACGTTACTTCTCGCTTAATTTGAAGAAAGGATGTTTTAAAAGATAATTTTCGTCCTTAATATAACCACAGTTACATAATCGCTGATTTGCTTCAAAACCGATACACAAGTGCTTCTTATTCAGTACAAAATCAAGCTTTTTACACCCGATTTTTCCGATATTTGATGTTTTGTAAATTTCTTTTTTCGCTACGACACTACAGATTCACGATGACCTAGAAGAAAGGTGAGGTGGTGTTAGGATTTTCTCCGCTTTTTGCTTTTTCTCTTTTTTCGTTTTCACGATGTACTGAAACAAAATTCTGAATGAAAAAAAATAGACCACAGAAAGTCTTTCGGCTACCACCTCCATTGTGCTAGTAGAATCGATTCCATGGTCTAAAAACGAATAGTAGGAAGTAAAGCTTTAAAACGTTTTTCCCATAGTTCATAAAACAGTCATTTTTTGTCAATACTTGCCTTTTTATACATTAAAAAAGACAATTGTCTTTATTTAAATTAATCAATAACACAATTAAAATTTCAATTTTATTATTGCTTTTTCTAATGCCATCTTACGAACCATTCACTTTTTTTTCTTGTGGAAATATTTTTCATTATTCTCATTCCTAAAACTCATAAACCTCCCAATCATCCAGTTTCGTGACCCATCAAACGTTTTCCTTCAGTGTACAAAATGCTTGAATGAATCAATGAACAAAATTCTTTCAACAGCCATCCTAGATACTCATAAAATCATTCCTTCTCTCAAATGACTTTTGATAGTGTGGATAGTCCCATTCTGGTCAGAAAACTCAAGAAACTACGTGGGCCAATCCATTTTGGGATGGATCGACTCCTTTTTGTCCGAGAGGTCTTTTGTTGTAAGATTTGGTGAGGGCTTATCGGTCCATGTACGGTCTGGTGTACCTCAGGGCTCTCATTCTGGTCCGATCTTATTCCTTTTATTGTTTAATGCCGTCGACTCTGCTCTCATTAATTCTTCATTTTCATTTTTAGCTGACGGTTTGAAAATTTATCGTCCTGCCAAAATCGTTGAATGATTGTATTCTCTTGCAAAATGATTTGAGTCGCTTTTGGCTTTGGTGTAAGCGTAATAATTTGAGATTAAACGACAATAAATGTAATATTTTGAAGTTCAGCAAGACAAAAATAATTCACGATTACGTCCAACAAACAACAAACAATGCCATTCATTCACGGCCTATCACATAAATTGAACACATTTCTCTCTTTCGATAACTTTAAAATAGCTTTGAAAAACTATAAAGCAATTCAAACATTGCATTCCAATTTCTGGTCAAAGTAAACATTTATCTATGGTTGCAAAAAAAAACCTAAGCAAAATCCTACAGCACTCGCTACCTTCGTACTTCGAACACAACACAATTTTGACTTCAAAAATCCAAAAATATTTCACACATAAACGTACTGTTTTAGAAATGATTTACATCAGCAGGGATAAATACAGCATCAATTACAGAAAAGACACATGTTAACTCATTCGCAGCTACGCCAATATCATTAATCAAATTCAATATCGACAACATACAATCTTCACATATGACAAAATATATAAAATATTCATAACATCCCATGCATCAAACGTTTTTACATAGTCTAATTTTTCAACAATTTAGCTTTCCTTTTCCTAATTATCCCTCTCTATATAATCCTGAAAGGATGATAATCTGGCCGAACCATTACCAACGTTTTTTTCTCATCGTCGGCTGTTTTCACCTCAAAGAAGCCTCATACAAAAATATCTTTCTATAAAGACTTGCTTCCAACTCCCTACAGAATCCAACGTGTACAAACATAAAACCGCAATATCTGGCACTCCAACACGACACGTAAGACTGGCACAATTACGCAGATAAGAAACACTTTGAGTGAATAGAAATACTTTGAATATAAAAACATATTTCTTTTTGCATTGTATAAATTCACTTTTTTCCACATCCTGAGAAGGTGAGATGTAGGTTTCAGAAAAATATTTTCTTTATCGTGACAACGTTTCGATCTTTTTTGAAATGATGTTCAGGGCCTGAAATTTACGAACATTGTTTAAATTAAACAAATAAATCTAAAATTGTGCCATTCTTATTACACACTTTTACTACACACAATTATACATAAAACAAATTCTTTGAGCGAGTAAAAATACTTTAAATGAATATAAAAATATATTTTGCATTGTACAAATTTACTTTTTTCTACATCCTACGTGTATTTGTTATATGTAAACACGTTTGTAACTCCGAGGCCCTGAAGATGATCGCAATAAAGATCGAAACGTTGGCACGATAAAGAAAATTTTTTTTATCAAACCTACGTCACACCAGAGGGCATCTCACGATAACTTCTATAATATGTGTAGGGTACAAATAAAATAATTAATAAATATCTTACTTTTTTAAATATGTAAAGGCCATACCTTTGTTAGTAAATTGTGCAGATTTTTAGGTTAACGAGTCTTTTCTTTTCTGAAACGACTATTTTTAAATTGTGATTATGAGCATTCATGGTTTCAAGGTTCGTTAATCTGAGAAAAAATGTAAATAATGAGCCAGTTATGTACATAAAAAACGTAAATAAAGGTAAGCCAATTTTTCATCGCTACAAAATATTATTATATCAGCAGTAAGTACAAACGACTTTTCCTCTAACTAGATTCAAGGCAAATCGTACGTACAGAAATTACTTTATTCCTGACAACGTTGAATGTCAACTTTCTCTGTCTGTTGTAAGGAAATGTTCAAATTCAGACACGAGGGGTAACCCGGAATTTCTCTGCTACAAGGCAGATCTGTGCCGTGCAACTGACGCCCAGCTTTCCCCCCACATGCAATTAAGTCTAAAAGTGAATTATCGTCGGATTGCCTGACAAAATCCGACAAACCGAGCGACGAAGCATTACTGGTTTCCCTTTCTATCCGTCACACCAAACGGGAAGTGCATTGTTTCTATGCATTCGGGGTGCTGATAACGGGCGGTAGTTACAAAACCGTACTTAATCTAAACCATAATCAACGGTAACAAAAAGCAACGTAGAGACTCTAGGGCATCCTGAACCAAATCTTTCATTAAAGGTGTATCAGTACGTTAACAAGAAAAAACCTTAAAAATTTAGTTCACATTACGATAAAAATAGAAGCTTCTTTGATTTAGAAATAGCCAGAAATTTGGAAATAACGGAGTTTAAAGTTTACTCTTTTAGGGCGAACTGCTTGCACGATATTTTATGGCATGATATTCGTTTTTTTCTCTGAATACTTGTAAAAGTTTAATTTGCCCATTCATAGCATCAAAATTCATCTAGGCTCACAGCATTTTACTTTCGTTCTTTTTATTTTCGTTCTGTAAAAGATGTCATATTCAATTCTTCAATTTCAAATTTGTAACGGCAAGTTCAAAAATCCGTTTTAGTCTAGTTCTATTTATACGGTATTCTTCAAAGGCCGCAGCTCAAGGCATATAAAAGAGCGCGGAGAAAGTCGTCCCAAGGCCGTTGAGGGCTTAATCAATCCAAAAGTTGTAAGCCATAGTTCATTCTAGCCACTATTTTCGAATTGTCGTAACATTCTTTCAACACAGGGAAGATAAAAAGAAAACAAAAAATATCTAAATTTACTTTTACTTCATAGCATTCCATAAGAGAAAGTGTTTACGTTTTAATTGCTACCCTGTTAAAATAGGAAACAACCATGCGGGTAAGTTATATATTTTTGATATCCATCAATTTAATTAAATAAATTTATTTTGTATACCTAATTTATTAGTATGTCATCAGTTTTTCTTTGAACCTTCGATTAGTTTTTCTTATATAATTTTAACATTGTTTAAATTTAATCAAAGACATAAAACAACAGTTGACTGTAAAATATCTCCTTCTGTTGTTATGGTTAACTGAGGATGTCGTTTTGTTTGTGTTTTATCTTTTCTTTTATGCATTTTTTCTGTCGTACAAGTTGTGAGTGAAACATTTTTTTCCCGTTTTCGGTTCCTATTGAAACGTTATATCTCCGGTTTGATCTACACATGTAGCGTAAGGACGAATTCGTGTAATGTTTATGCCCGGAAAGCCGTTGGTATGTTGCCTGACGTTTCGGCATCACTGTCATCTTCGGTATGAAGGTCGCGTTTGACTAAATAACAGGAAGGATTCAACCGAAAACATCGAACAAAATAGACACATTAGTATGATTCTAGCGCAAAAAAGATAGAAGGACTTGTAGAACAGGTCGACATTCAGAGACAAAAGTAATATATAAATCGTATAGCTTATTTTTAGTGTGGAAGGAAGGAATTGTAAAATAAATAAAAATAAATTCTATGAGGGTAAATATTTTAAACCGTTCTTTACCTCACTTTGTTTGGTCCGAGTCCATTTAAACATTGTAAAATGTATAACATTTTTACTGTTGACACCGAAATATATCAATAAAAATCCGCAATATAAAGTATTTAAGTTCAATTATTGTAGAATGATTATTACTGTGTAATTTATCTGAAGCCTTCAAGAATGAGTAAAGAATGCTTCTAATGAAAACTTCTTTGGCTTCTGGAATACATCCTTGATCTTAAAAACCAGCCGTTTATAACAACAAAGTCCAAGCTCTCCCCTGCATGATAGAGGCAGAAAAGCGACGACGGATAGTTCTAGTGATAATCTAGCCTTGGCATTGGAAGAAATATTAAAAGAAAAAATCTACCTGAAAACTAGCACAATCAGATTTGTATACACTTTAATTTTTATCGATATAAATAATTTCTGTTGTGTGGCACTTTTTGTGGTATTTTTTCCTTTGGCTATAAGTTTTGATTGTCTTAATTTTGCCCTTCAGGCCCATTTTATTAACAATTATGTTATCTAATTATTGTTTTTTTTAAGTCATTTATTTCTAAAATGAGATCCGTTGATTTTAAGGAAGGTAGATTAGCTGCAAGAACATCAAACCTTATAAGACGAAATAATCCTTCCTTTATACGACCCCTGATAAATAGTGGTAGCAAAGTAAAAAGAAACTCCTCAAAGAAACTTTAATTTGAAAAATTGAGAAAAAAAGAATTGCATTCAATTAACAGATTTGTTCTTAATTTAATTAAATTTATATAATTATGTTCTCACGCTCATTGAACAAATAATAGAACAAATGGGTAAAAAGAGAACTGCGTGTCCACGCAATATTTTTCAGGAAGAAACCACTGCAACGCATGTCCCAGACCAACTTCAAATCTAACTTGCTATATGTGAAAGCATTTTGCAACGTCAGAAAGACTTAATTAAAAGTAATATTGACACTTTAGTATAAAACTTAACAAAAAATTTGAAAAATCTTGACCCGACTTGAAAGCATCAGATAAATTAACTCAATTCAGTTCGACCATCGCCGAAATAGCTCGTAAAACATTTTATACGAATTAATTAAGGATTTTAGTTGAGATAAAAAAGCCAATGTCATCAGGGATTCGAACCCACGATCTTTGGCTAGATACGCCGCCGCTCTACCACTTCGGACACTAACTCCCATCTCAACCCCACGTTTTGAATTTTCATTCCTTTTCGCCATTTTTCAAATGTCGTGTTGGGAAGTTAGTACCATGATATAGTCCGTTGGTTCCATATAGAGAGAGTGTAGGAATTCCAGCCGATAAGAGAATTGTGCTGGATCGCAATGAATATCTGGGTCCTTTGTTCCTCTCTGATGGCTATTTTTATGTACTCTGGTTGTGTGTTAAGAGTGAATGTACTTATTAGCGAGAATTTGTAGTGTGAGAGTGTCAATTATGGAATATTGTGTAACTCATCGATCTTCACTTTGGTTACTTGCACTCCACTGCTTGTAATTAGGAATCTTTCTTGCATGGGAGGGCGAAATGATTTAGCTTAAACCTCTGGAAACAAAACTCGTTAGACGTATAAGAAAGAGGTCTGATGACAACAACTGGAGTAGGTGATTCTCGAAACCTGCCAAATTACAAAAGCTGCCGGTGGTCTGCGAATAATGAAAGACTCAACTGTGTTCACACGTACATATAGTACATTCCTATGCAATTATTAACAATCAGTAATAGTTTTAAAAAAAGGTAGGACAATAATAACAGAAAAAATCGTTTGAAACTAGATGTAACTCAGTAGCCAAGGGATAAAAGCAGGTGTGTAATAATATTTGAAAGGGTCCATTCTTGCAACATTTATATGACAGGGATGATGCAATTAGATGAGAAAGGATGACGGTAATTGATGTTAAACCGAAAAAAATAGTCGAACGCCTCGGGGCTTGTTGTGAAACTAGTTTTGGACTTAACCACAGCTTCATCTCCGAAATGATGACCCCCCCCCGAACAGTCCCGGCCCATTAAATCAAATCGTTTTACAGCGGCTGTAAACAATTTTCATCTTTAAACGAGGTTTAGGTTTTCTACTTCCCTGTTCGCTTTTATGATCGTCCGACCGACGGAAATTGCCTTTGTTACGTGTTCTTCGACGCATTTATACACTTTGATAAATGCTGTTTTTAACGAATTTTTTCTTGCTATTACCATCTTCGTCGTGACATTTGCGGAAGATTTTTTTTATATTGAAAACAAACTATATTATGTCGATTAAACTGAAGTTTTCAATAAAACATATTGTTGAGGCGTTGATCATTTTGTTCCTTCGCTATTTTTTACTATTAATTTTCCGATCTCACCAATCCTCAGGATTTTACAGTCGACGACCCCATGGCTGCCGATTAACCATTCATTCATTCGACGCATACTTTCATGGTTCGTTGAAATCACTTTCAGGGCGACTACCGTTCTAACCCGACTATTAAATCTCCCGTCGAGACTTGACTACGGTCCTTACACAGTTCGAGTAAATTCAATATGCACATGCAAATAATATATCGTTGTCGTTCTTGTCAAGAATTAAAGTACTTTTTGTTATTTAATATTATACATTATTGTTGTTGCGATCTTGTACATTACACTCTCACTGTTTTTCTCTCTCTCACTCCTTTCTCTCTAGTGTGCCAGAGAGGCAGTTTCCCGTTTTTTACTTGGCGCTCACGATACAGTGTGATATGAAAGTTTTGCGTTAGTTCAATTGTGTTAGCGTTTCTATTCATCTTTTTGAATTCTGATTATAGTTATTTCATTACATGCATCGCTTTCGGTTACTTATTTTCATTGCTTTCCGCTATTTCACTATTTGTAGACTAGGTGGAAAATATTGTACAATTCGTGAGAGGTATATATTGAATTATTTCCTTTTTTTAATCAAGCAGGTTGTGGCTAAAATTGTTTCTAACTTACATTCTTACTTATTGGTTCGGTATTGTATTTTTTAAAATTTTAAAATGTTTCATCGTTTTCATATTTTGCACTAAGAGTCCACGAGATTTCAATTTGTGCATGTTTTTTGTTATTGTTTTTGCTTGTTAAAAATCCTCATTTTTTGATAAATTGTGAGAATAACGAACATGAGTGTAAGAAATTTGCTGGTAACTTTCATTAAAAAATTAAGTTTAAAATTTCAAACTCTCTCTCTCTCTCTCTCTCTCTCTCTCTCTCTCTCTCTCTCTCTC